>JAPCYS010002813.1:0-28227 GCA_028641055.1 Alopecurus myosuroides | reverse complement strand
CTCTGTGGCCTCATCGACGCTTGAATCAAGAAGCCCACCTCCCCAAGCCGCCGCCGGAGTCGATCGTCCCCTCCGTACCTAAGCACAAGCAGTTTACCCAACCTCAGATCCGTCATGGTGAGGCATAGATCTTGGCACTTGCGTTTCCTTATGTTGTTTTAGTGCAAATATACCCTTAATTAGCAGTGCAAATTAACAGTTGTTTCAATTTTATTGACTTCGTTTTCAACTGAGGTGAGCGACGGCAGCCACGGAGTTTGGCGGATTGAGGCACATGGTTTCCGGCGGCCGGCCTACGTTGAGCACGACAACTGGTGTTTTCCTTGATTTCCATGTTAGGAATCGTGAAGATTCAATTTTTGTGTGTTGTTTCGTCCATCCATCCACGGTGAGCTTGCTGCCTATCCAGGCTTTGTGTTTCACAATCCATTGTAACCTATGTGAATCAGTTTGGTCCCCTCTATCCAGCCTCTCATATTTGGTTGGTGGTCAATTAATGACGTTCCTTTCTGTTTTATGCATGGCTGGGTGGCTGGGTACGCTGGATTCTTAGGCATCTCCTGCTGCTTTGTGTGTATTTTTTGTATATATATTCTTGAAAAGTTAAGGGTGCATCAAAACATGTCAGGCTCCCTCTAGATAATGCACAACAGATTGGTCACATGGTTCATGTAGTATTGAGCCAGTAAGCTGCCAATATTAGGGCATCTCCAGCCGTCTCCCCCAGAGCCCCCCAAGCGGCGTTTTTCGCGCCGTTTCGCACCAGTCTCCCCCCAGGAACCGATTTAGCGCCGCTTTCCGCCGTTTTTTGCGCTATTTCGCGCCATCGAACCCAGGCCGAACTCAACGCGCTGGGTTCGGCTTGGGGGGCGAAATGCGTGCGTGGGCCACACCTGTCGGCGACGGAAAACGATTTCCCTCCCTTATTTCGGCGTTTCCCTCCACTTTCCCCCCTCATGTACCTCTCCCCCCGCTCCATTTCTGCCATTCCCCCCCGCCCCCAAGATCTAGACGCCATGGCTCCCGCCCGATTTACAGGACCCCGCGCCGCCGCCACCGCCGTATCCATTCCCGCAGCCTCCAATCTCGCCAAGAAACCGCGCAAGCCTAGAGCGCCGAAGGAGAGGCCGCCCGGAATGTCCAACACGGAGTGGATCGTCGAGAGGGCGCGCCTGGAAACGGCCAACATCAAGCGCCGGGGAAGGGAGGCGGCGCAGCGGCAGAGGCAGCTGATGGCGTAGCTGCAGGCGGAGGAGCAGGCCGCCGCCGAGGAAGAGGAGCTGGAGGACGAGGAGGAGGAGGAGGCCACGCCGGACGAGCCATCTACTCCGGTCGCAGCCACGGCGCCGCTCGCCAAGCGGAAGAGCCCCTTCGGCCCCATGTTCGCCGGCTGGAAGCAGTCGCCGTCGCCACGCATGTCACCGGACCCGCCGCCTGCGTGGTTCGTCGAAGGCGACTCCCTGGGAGGTTTCAACCCCAACCTCACCTTCCCCTACCACCCGCCGATGATGTATGGCGCCTCGCCGGGCTACGCAGCTTCCCCGTCCCACCGCCGTGCGATTCTCGCCGGGCTTCAGCCCCAGGACAGCAGCTACATGGAGGAGATCATCGCGGCCGGCTCGATGGCGGCGGCGGCGAGCCCGGGCTTCCTCGAGCACAGCGGGGAGTTCTTCACGCAGGGAGGTGGCGACTACGGCGAAGGTGGCTCCAGCACGCAGGCGACGGAGGAGCAGGGCGAAGACGACGAGGTGGACGAGACGCCGGTAGTGCCAGAGGGGACAGATCCGGCCGGCGAAGGCCGAAAGCGTCGTGGTCCTGGCCGTCCCCGCAAGGAATCCAAGGTGCCCCCGCCGAGCCTCGCATCAAGTGGCTGAACAGGAAGGACACCCTCCTCGCCGAGGCGTGGAAAACGATCAGCATGGACCCGATCGTCGGCGCCAACCAGCACGTCGACAACTACTGGAAGCGGGTGAAAACTACGTACGACGAGCGCCGGATGATCGATTCCTACTTCGCCTGTTGCGTCACCGACCGCGGACAGAAGGCCATGGAAAACCATTGGGCGAGCATCCAGGCGTCCTGCAACAAGTGGCACGGCATCCAGGAGGAGATCTCGATGAGGCCGCAGAGCGGCGCCAACCGCGAGATGGAGATCGTCCGGATGCTCGAGGCGTACAAGAACGACGAGGGCTCCGACTTCAAGTTCCTCCACGTCTTCGTCCTCATCGAGAAGTGCGAGAAGTGGGCGGAGGTGCGGCGGTCGATCGGCAAGGGCAAGGAGTACGTCCCCGCCGCGGTGGCTACGTGCGCGTCCGAAGGGCGTCCGCCGATGGGCCACAAGAAAGCCAAGCTGGCTAGGGACGGCGCGCCGGTAGCGGCAAAGCTCCAGGCGTCCATCGAGACCTGCATCGCCGACGCCCAGGCCCAGGTCGGCAAGAGGGAGGAGGTCGCCAAACAGCGATGGGTGGCGCTCATGGCCAACTCGCATGTCAAGATCGACCTCCTCAGGACTGACACCGCGGCGAAGAAGAGGAACAACGACCTCGCCTTCCTCAAGGGCGGCGACCCGGCCGCGATGACCCCCGAGGTGAGATCTTGGTTCCTGGCGCAGTGCAACCTCATCCTGATCGACATCACCACGCCCCCGGCCCCGACATCGTCTGGTGGCGCCAGCTACACCACCGCACCGACAAGCCCGCACGTCGACCTGGAGGATGCCGCGACCGTCGTCGACAAGGAAAGCCGAGCCCGTCGTCGACAAGGATGCCGCGCCCGCCGTCCGCTCCGACGCCGTCATCGACCTGGAGGATGCTGCGCCGAGCTCGCCGCCTGCTCCGACGCCGGCCGACGCTTATGCCTGATCGCCTACGTTTGCCCACGCCGCGCGCTCCCGTCTGTGTGATTCGATCTAGACTATATTTGATCGCCCACCTGTGGCTTTTTTGTAATATGATCGCCCGAAACCATGGCTGCCGTGATCGCCGAACTAGGTCTCTATTTTTTGGGGCGGGAAGATGAAGTTTCAAATGATATCGCCGGTCTCTTTTCTGGGCCGCCGAACGGATGGTGAAATCCCCCCCCCCCCCCCCGGTTTTGGTGCGGGGCGGCGTTTTCGCTAAAAAGCGCCGATCTGAAACCTCGGGGGGGCGAACGACTGGAGATGCCCTTACAACCGAAGCGTGAATTTACTACCCATTATTTGAAATGCACATCTTTTAGCAACCATGTTGTTTGTAGGTACATTTGGAATATGTTTAAGATTTAAGATTGTTAGTAATTTATTTCTCACATTCTCTCCCTGTTCTTCCTTTATTTAATTGTGGTAAAAATTGATGAAACATCTGGTAAACACACAAGTGTATATGCGTCTGTGACTATTAATTTAATTTTGACAAGGGGTACTGTAATAAGTAGTAGGTTAATGAATTTTTTTCTGTTAATTAGTTGTCCATTATGTGTTGCTGCAGACTATGGTAATATACACGTTCTACAATCATAAATTTGAATTTTGAAGGAGGAGCCTCAACTACTTGCACGCTTGCAGTGCCAAGAGTGTGTGGAAGGCCAAAACAAACAGGTTAACAACAAGCTCCTAAAAATTGGCCAAAAGAAGCACATTTATTTCAATTAGGTACTTTCATGGAAGTACCTAATTGAAATAAGTTTAGTCTGGTGCTAAAATGGGGGCCCCGCAATTTAAAGGAGACATCTATCCCCTATCATCCGATTCATTGGGATAATGAGCTAACCCAGGCCTTTTCTTGATGAATGACTCGATGCTCTTTATTTCTCTTCCTTAAAAATGCCTCGTCATATATACTTGATGGTCATGCTTCTCCAAGCATTTTTTAAGGAATGCTTCTCTAAGCTTGAGGTGAATGTCTACTCCATGTCAAATCCCCAAAATATCTAGTACGCCTCTCTTTCCTGTATGACCTATGAAAGTGACATCTAAATAAAAGGGGTCATTTTTTAGTTTTGTATATAGGTGTGTGATAGTGAACATTATCTTCTACGAGTAGTTACTTTTCTTTTGTCTAAATTGGCATATTTTGGTGCTTGATACTCTTTCATACGAGTCAAATTTATCCAAGTCTGCTTGTAGCAACTGATTTGTTATCTGTTGCACTTTTGGAGTATAGATTTTATAAGGAAATTACATTGGTGACAGTACAACTGGTTCACTACCATCACTGATTTGTAAATGGATCAGATGTAGTACATTCTGCATCTTTATATATATGGCTGACGATGTGGTATCTAATGCTTCATAATTACTCCCTCCGTTCCAAATTAAATGACTCCCACATAGATGCATCTAGACATATTTTAGTACTAGATACATCTATTTGAGAGTCATCTAATATGTGACGGAGGGAGTAGATTATAGAGTAACTTTTTTTGACGTGGATTATAGAGTAACTTAAGTAGACTTGAATATGTAAAATTAGTTGGGTTGCTAAATATTTGAGCACTGTCGGGCAGTGTTTTTTTGTGGAAGACAGCACATCGTACATAGTTTCTTCTACTCCTGCAGAATGTCGGAAATAACCAAACTATGTCCTTGTCCTATTGAGAACGGGTTGGTTATTTTCCTGTTCGAATCTAGACATGGTACGGAGTTAGGATTACGAGAACGAGTCGTAGGTGTAGTCCTAGTCCATGTTATAAGTTTGCTTACCGTATTGGTCTTTGAGTCCTGTAAACCATCTATTGTAAATAAAGGTCCATGTTTTATAAGTTTGCTTACCGTATTGGTCTTTGAGTCCTGTAAACCATCTATTGTAAACAAAGGAGAAATTCCCAAGGAAAGCTTACGGGCAGAGGGGGGAAAAGAGGAAAAATAAATCTTTTCTTTATGTGCGTTGTGTGCAGCTATTAGCAGATGGATCAAGCTAATAGGTTGGCTACAGTACGTGTGTTTTTTTAACAAAGGGCGGGTCTCGAAGGACCCAGATTCTGCATTAAGTCAACGGGATTACAAGCAGGACCTCGAAAGAAAAAGAAATTACATCCAGGCCCTGGAAACTGTCATCGAACCCCCTGCCGACAAGCGCAGAAACGCCATCGCATCCAGGGTTGTCGCCGCCGACGAGCTGCCTCCAGGCGTTGCGACCGCTGCTGATACCGGGGACGGGACCACTTGGACCAGCAACAGCACTTGAAGCCACACCGAGGCAGAGGAAGATCCTCCAGTCAAGGAGGAAGAAGAACACGCTCAAGCCTAGGCCACGCTCGAGCTCGGCGAGGCCACCCCTCCGGTGACCAGAAATAGCCTTAGCGATAGAACGCCTTAGCTTGGGACTCGCCGCAGTGGAAGCAGAATCTTGAACCCAGCATCTCAACCTCTGAGCATCCAACCACCTGCACATCTTGTCTCCCTGACCTCCACGGCGAAGCAAGGCAGGACAGAGGAGCTGGACACAAATCAATCGAGGATGCAGAACCACACCGCGCTTATCTGAAGAGCCTGCAGCAGCAAGAGCCCTGGTTATCTTCCACCTCGGAAGCCTACAGGAATCATGTCGCCGCCATCTGAGGGCATCGCGCGTTGACGCCCGGAGAAGATGACTCAGGAAGCGAGGGAAGACGGCCTTATTCGACGAGATGCCGCACCCCCAATCCGCCGCACACCGCAACCCCTGCCATCGGAACTGCTCTGCAACGAAGAAGAGAGTGAGGAAACGACGGATCCGGCCGATGGGATCCGACGAACGTCTCCAAACAAGCTCATCAAGAGCAACACGAAAGCAACTACAAACTAAACTACTTCTATACACGAGGGGCCGGCACCCAGAAGCATCACCACACCAGCCAGCACGAGGGCTAGCGGCGGGGATGGCCGGAACTACTCTACACCGACGGTGGACTCTCAACGAAGGTGGGGAAGACGGGGGTGGGGGAAAAAATGTCTTAACCTGGCTACAGTACGTGCGTGTTTGCATTTAGCCAGAAGGAAGCAATCAGCTACTTCGAGCTAGCTTTGTGTACTCGGCGCCTGGGGCTGGGCCTATGCAGAAAACATATTTTGTAGGAGAGCGTATGAAATTTCTTTTGGCGTAACAATATTTATATAGGGAAGTGGGGAGTCCCATTCCTTATATTACCATCGTTTACAAAGTCACTTACAAGCAGATCATACAAAGTTTTAGGTACATGGCCAACCCAGGTTTTATTTACCCCCTGAGTTCTAGCTAGGAAAGCTAGTTGATGCGCTACTCTGTTATTAATTTTCTCCGGATTTTAGGAACCAGAAAATCTAGAAGTCCTTTCTTCGGCGACGAGGTTTCTTCATGTATCTTCCATCATCTGCCATGATGCTTGGAAGAGATTTTGATTGTTGCGATCATGGCGTTGTTGTCAGACTCGAGCGTGATGGGCAAATTATTTCTGCTTAATTAATCAAGCAAGAGAATCCAGAAGAATATGTTTCAACTGACAGCTTTTTCAAAGCCATTTGCATTGTAGGATATTTTCTGTAGTTAAGTATTACTTCATGTGTCTTCTTTGTTTCAGAATAGATGAGTCTCGATAGGTTCAGTGATAAGCATGCACTTATCCACTTTCTTCTTAGTAAAGAGCTATTAACTTCGGCTATGTTTCATCTGTAATATATGTGTTCTGTTTAGGCATTCTTTGCTTTACAGACTTTTTGTGATGCTTATTACAGAATACTAGCTGCCATTTCAGGTACACTTCGGCTATGTTTAGGGATTTCTGGTACTAGAAGAAAATTACTCACATTCCGAGGAGAAATGGTCGGCAATTGTGAAAACTCAGCATGACGTCTCAACTCTTATAACTCAGGAGGCACAAACAACCTTCAAGCTGATTTGATTAAAGCTGCACAGATGATTGCATGAATTGTATTTTTTCCTGTTAGCATACATCTCTATGTAAATGTGAGACAGTGTAGCTTTCTGATATAAACCATGAATAGAAATTAATCACCATAAAGGTATTTTTTATGAGGCTATTGTACCAACAATTATTTTCTTATTTTTTATGGATGCATCAAGGAATTCTTATGTTGAAGTTTTATTCAATTTCAAGAACTCATGTGACAATTTTATTCAATGTAAAGTTTTATTCCATATTTCAGCTTTTTCTCATTGCCTGTGATTTCACGAGCAAATGGTGGGGTTAACATCATTTTAGTTTGGCTTACCTGTTCCTTCACTGTGTAAACTTACGTTGGCAATCGGACTCTTTAAAATATCAAAACACTCTGAGTTGCGTCTCTCATATTTCTCTTACGTAAGCTTTACATTTTCTAAAAAAAATCACGGGCATGTTTGTGGGCCAGCGGGCCAGCTCTGATTGGAACTTCCAGCCCACTTACGTCGGTTCCTTACATGGCATCGTGCTCGATCTTACAACGACACGCTTTTCTTATGTCACATGCAGGTAGTCGCGAGAGCGTCGGTGCCGCAGCGCATGAGCCCTTTAGCCACGGTTCCACCGGGTGCAGAATAATATATATATAAATATATATATATATATATATATATATATATATATATAGAGGGGAAAATGGTTTGATATCCCTAGGTGTACCTACTCCTGGCTCGTTCACCGTGTGCCCCAATTAGTTTGTATTAATTAGTCGCTTTGGATAAGTCCGGCAATTTGAAAATCCTGCATGCAGCCGTGACTTACAGGAGAAATACACGGAGAAAAACCAGCGACACATTAGCCTACATCGCGCTGCCTCTCGCACCAAACGCCGCCATTATTTCGATCTCATCTAGCACGCCTCTCAACAACGATATTTGAATCTCATCTAGCATGGTCGCCGCTGCGGCGACGGCCGATCTAATGCGAGATGCTCTTCATGGGTGAGGACTGAGGAGGTCGTCCATGTCCTATCCAGAAGTTCACCGGCATCCGGAAGCCGACGGTCAACTCCCGTTGCCTAGGAGAGACGCCAGCACTCACCTCCAGCTGCTCTCGTTGGGATCGGTCATACCTCAAACCAGCTATACCTTGGACTCGCCTTGTATGGATTTATTCATATTCCTAACTAGACATCGATCCATGATAGAGGTATGAAGCTAGTTTTTTTTTTTTTTTTTTTTTTTGGAACAGGTATGAAGCTCAATATAGGTGGTAGGAATGCATCGATCGTTCCATGGAACAAGATGTAGTTGACGACGGCCTGACTTGACTGTTAGAGGACGGAGACGAGTTTCATCTAGCGGCCTCTTGCCTATGGAAATTAAATGCGGATGTTGAGATACTCTTTGCCGAGGTATGTATCAATTTTCAATATGCATGTGTCGTATGTATTCACTAAAAGGGAAACAACATTGGTTCAGCGATGCGGCCGGCGGCAGCTCGCCGGCTTCCTGACGCAGCGACGCGGCTGGTGGCGGCTCGACAAACGTCCTCGTGCAGCGATGCGGTCAGACGCGGCTCGAGGAGGAAGAAGAGTTTTGGCGGCGGGTGGCCGACGGCTTCATTTAATGCCAAGAAACAACGGCCGGCAGCAGCCAGCGGGCCGACGTGTTCACGCAACACGATTGTGTCTTTTTTTTTCTGAAATAACGATTGTGTCTTCTTATAAGTGCTAATGACCAATGTGCATGTGATTTTTTGAATGCGTATTCACGACAATCGCATTCAAATGTTGGTGCACTAACATTACATTCTTCTGTCACAAGGTGCAGCCGTGCTCTGGCATATAGACAATTAAACAGTGTACTCACCTTTCCCTCAATGTGTGTTCTGGGATTTTCTATTGAGAATTTGCACCCTGCTTCTTTTCAAATACGTATAATATTCACCACAGATGATACTTCTTTATAAAAGCGGCAGTACTGGTAACGAAGATAGTACTTGTTTTGAAGAAAAAAAAACAGTATGTACTCGTTTTGGAGAACGACACATTATATACTGAAAAAAGACAGTATATACTCTTTTAATTGCCATTAAGTACATTTACACTCCCTTGGAAGGTATACCCTTTGAATAGAAAAAGCATATATCACTTCCATATTGCGAAACAGTGTAATACCCTTTCCAAAAAAATGCGTCTTAATTACTTGGCAAGTGATATCATACATCTTTCCTGAAAAGAAAAGTATAGGCTTCATTCATAGTAGTATATACCCCTTTGTATATACTCCATCGCAATATGGAATAGAAAAAATGTGGTATATACGTCGTGGAGTATATACTCCTTTGTATATACTCCATGTTTTTTTTGGACATATACTCCTATGTTAGATGAACATAATTCCTGGAAAAAAAAAGTAGTACATACCCTTTTGAAGAAGAATCAGTATATACGCCTTACAAAAATAAGTTCTATATTCTTGAGCACTATATAATTAGCTAGCTTGATGCATGCTAGGAACGTAGTATATATGCCCAATTTGTACATTCTCAGCCTAAGAAAATTTCCGTATATACCTCTTTACAAAATAGTATATACCCCTAGAAAAGCAGTATATACTTCATGGCGATGTATCTGTTCCACACACCTCCCGAAAAGCAGTATGTATCTGTTATCCAGTTGTATACTCTGAATTCTCTTTCATACTTCAAATATGTTCCACACACCTCCCGAAAATAAAAGTATCTAGTTCAAACGTTGAGTACTACACACGGTTCCTTGATTGGAGGATCAAGTGGTTGCATCTGAGAGTTTGCATGCAGCCATGCACACACACGGGTAGTTAAACCTTTCTTTTATTAGTTGGTTAATTTGCTATCGGGTACATCTAATCCAAAGGACCCGTTAAAAGATGGGAGTATGTATCCCTGGGAGTATAAAAGGGGAGTTCTATATATATATATCACGGAAATATCACAGTCCATGTCGGCAGCAAGAGCTTCCTCGGACCTACAAAAGCTAAGAACAAAACGTGGAGCAAGCACGGACAGAAAATCACTGAGCAAACGCAACCGAGAGGTCACAAACCTGAAACCTGTGATTCGGATGTGCACTGGATCCAACCAGAAGAGATTCAAACAAGTGCATTCATCTAGTACAGTAAGTGTTTCAGTTTCAAGTGGCAGAGTTCAAGTGAGCTCTTGTTTTGCAGTCCATTAACCTGTTGAGATTCTAGTAAATGTCCAGCACTAGTGAGCCCTTATTTTCTGCTAGCAGTGCAGCAAAGAATAATCATCACCCCAGGCCAGGAATAATCTATCGGTTTGATCCATGATGGCATAATAAAAGGTTAGACAGGAAAAAAAAAACTCAAACAGGCACAAAAACTGTGTCATTTTGTATTGGGCGAGAAAAACTCAGACCCAAGGACCAAACATAGCTCGGGGTTGAAGTCTACTGAGAAAGACAAAACAAAAACTCGTGCACAGTTTTAGTCAGACTTGGTGGGATTTACATAACAGATTGGTGTTGTCAATTACTCCTGAGAGAAGTCCGATTTAAACCCCTAAATTTGTCTCAAGGTTCACTTTACAACCCTCAACTCTCATTTGGTTCAAGTTTCACCCCTAAATTCTAAAAACTGATCCAAATACCCCCATTTCACCATTTGAGGGGGCTGACGCGAGGAGTTATGTACACGAAATGGTATATTTTGTTCAACACGTACATGAAATAAATCATTAGACGTGGTGAAAAAACCCGTTTAATAAGTGAAAGGGGTGTATTCCAAACATGTTTTAGAGTTCAGGGTTGAAACTTGAACCAAATGAGACTTTAGGGTTGCAAACTGAACTTTAGGACAAGTTTAAGGGGGTAAATTGGACTTATCTCATTACTCCCTCCGTTCCTAAATATAAGATGTTCTAGCTATTTCTCATGTTGACTAGATACGGACTAAT
The DNA here is from genome assembly GCA_028641055.1 of Alopecurus myosuroides. Classification (NCBI taxonomy): domain Eukaryota; kingdom Viridiplantae; phylum Streptophyta; class Magnoliopsida; order Poales; family Poaceae; genus Alopecurus; species Alopecurus myosuroides. Next base: position 17,430 of record JAPCYS010002813.1, on the reverse strand, counting down.
ATGAGTGAACATATACACTAAAAGTTGTCTAGATCCATATAGATATATGTGAACGTAGAAAACATCTTATATTTAGAAACAGAGAGAAGAGGTGGTAAAATTTTCAGGACCTTTACCCATAGCATTTTTTCTAGTAACTTGCTTACAACTTTGCTTTCCAAACCAAGCCGAGGGATACATAACTAGGCTTGCATACAATGTGTTATTAGTTTCTTGTGGGTTTACATTTTTCTAGTCCTTTTCCTTTTCTCAAAGATGATATATTAAAGATGAATATGCCTTTCTTGGTACGAAGTTAATTTTTTCCTTGTATGCCCAGTCACATGGAAAATTTTAGAGAAACAAAGCATGACTACCTTCACAGTTTGATAAGTTCTCCCAACAGCAAAAAACAATTGCTCCCTACATAAACAATTAGAACCAGAAGCATCACATTGATAAACAGGAAAAGCTACACAGAACAGGAGATAATCTACAAGAAAATAATCAAGTGCTAGACAACAAGCTTACCGCTTCATATACTCGGTTTTGACAAAGATGGGGGGAAGCCGAAGTAGGAGCATGCTAGCTCGCCGGTGGAGTATGACTTCACCATCCTACAATTTTTCTTCAGTTTGAAGTCCAGATCTCCAGCGAGAAATAATCAACCTCCCAATCCCATACCTCATGATCTTTTGCACTTACTACAAGGAATAAGAATCCCTCAGCTGCACCCACAATGGAATAGTCATACTTACAAAATAAATCCTCCATTTTTAAGCACCACGTTAAAGAACAATATATGATGACTGAAACATGCTCGGCTGGCACTGTGTGAATAGATCACACTGAAGCCTCCTGGTAGTAAGTTCCCTGCGACATGCTCTGCAAGTAACATGATAGAAAAAATGGATAAATGAATTTCATAGTGTGAAGCATGATGCTGGCTTGTTTTATTTGTTAGCGAGGGCTCCAATTAGGACGATGTCAAAACAAGTAGCGAGCATGAGATGTTTATGCCTTTCAAAGGTGATCCAATAAAACACAAAATGTGCGCACTGAAAACTAGCGTGAGCAGTAAGAGCCTAAAGCAGAAACGAACTATCTAAATGCATCAATAGGTTAAGCAGAGAACAATGTGCTGCAACCGCAGGAAGTTTCGACAAGAATAAGTAAGGTGGCAAAGCGTACCACCTCAATTGTTGGCCATTTTCTAAACACAAAAGAACACCTTTTACACATAGAAGTCACCAGATCCACCTTGTGTTAGACCATGTATTGCTTAAACACGCTATATGGACATATGTAGCAAAGTACATAGTCAAATTCACCTTGCCTCCAGCATGTCTTGAACATACATCTTCTCCAGTTAAGATAATTCATAATTTTACCCTCTTATGAACATACTCTATATTAGCCTTAAAGGATCATTTACCCTTTTCAGTTTTTTGGGTTGATCGACACTGCCAGGCAACATCAGCCAACAACAGTGCATGGGAACAATGCCTAACAAACATCTTGCGGTAATCAAATCAAAGAGAAAAATGAATAACAGCAGGACCCATAAACACAGTTAGACCAATTGAGTTATGCAGAGAATGTAAGCCAAAACCATAGAAAACAACCTCTGAAGGCCAGAAAGAATTATTTGTTTTATAGTCCCTCCGTTCACAAATAGATGACTTTTATTTGTCTAAAAATGGATGTATGTAGACATGTAACATGTCTATATTCATCCACTTTTGGACAAATAGAAGTCATCTAATTATGAACGGAGGGAGTAGTTCACAGTGGTATGGACTACCTGTATAGTTCAGAATAAGCATTCGTAGCGTAACCAAAAGCGCATGAATTCAGTACAACATCCAAACTGATCCAATATATAATAGCTTGCCCATCTAAGTTTTATACACATGCATGCTTCACTATAAATGCAATGCCGTGGATAGAAGATGTGCATCGATAATTAACTATTTCCCTTGATGATGACAGGAACAATAAGATTTGCATCGATAATTAACTATTTCCCTTGATGATGACAGGAACAATAATTAGATGATAAAGACGTATGGTAGTACGGATCATGTCAGCGGACGTGTTCTGCACTCCTGCCCTAGCTCAAAATAATCTATTTCCAAAATAACTGTCCGCTGCCTGTTACAGAAGATGTGCATAACTAAAAGAACATGAACACTTAGTTCAGAACAGGTTTATAACTTTTTCTATCTATCATCAGTTGGACTGAAATACTACCTTATAGAGAATAAAATGACAACAAGGACAAGCCCAAGACATTACTTTGTAACACTTGTATTGATAAGAAGAACATGGCCTAAATCAATAAAATAGCAGTATATATAAGAAAAAGACCAAAATATGCAGGGCATCTAAAAGCTATCCCAAAATCCTAACAAAGAGCAAGGGACTACTAAATGAAAAACTGGTAGTTAGGAGGCGCGGGCCGCAAGATACAGCCTTAACAGTGGCCCAATAAATGCTTCTTAAATGGACACAAGACTTAAATGCTTCTTAAAAGGCCACGATAAATTTTGAGTACCACACTGTACAGTATCTAGCTACCAGCTATCATATGAAAGAAATTAGAAGAAAGGTAAAGGCAAGAAAGGCAGTTAGCTACTGAAGCCCTCTCGTCATCGTCAGCAGGGCTGCACAAATGATTTTGTTTTCCTCAACATGAGGCACGGACCATGAACACCAACCGAGAACTAAGAGAAAAAATCATTTAGCTCAAGCAAACACAGCAAGCAAGATGATGCACGAGAAAAAACAGATTCCATTCATCTCGACGGTTCACTAAGTAGTAACTCTGAAACAACACTACATGTGACAGTTCAAATCTGGTACAACATGATACGCATTAAGATGAGCTTGTCGCGCCACTTGACTTCACAAAGTCGCACATAAACTTGAACACAACATCAATTTAGTTATCCTCCCCAAGTAGCCACGCCTCTGCTCCGGTAAACCAAGGATAAAGCTCACCAATGTTCAGCATGTGGAGCGCACGGTTTTCCTTGTAGGAATGGAAGAACTCTTCCAGCAGCATTGGGAATGCATCTTTGACCGCCACGGCCACATCTTCCGATGTGTAGACGTGAAAGAGCATCCGCAGCTCGGGTGAGCGTCCAGGGTCAGCTCTATGGCAAGAAACCACTCTGAGGTAGACTACCAGACCTCTAGCATCATTGGTAAATGGCTTCCTGCGCAGCTCCCCATCTGCTGTCCTCTCCTTGGGCATCTCCGCTTCTGCTGTACTCTCCTTGGGCATCTCCCCATCTGCTGTACTCTCCTTGCACATCTCCTCATCTGCTGTACTCTGCTTGGGCAGCTCCCCATCTGCTGTCCTCTCCTTGGGCATCTCCTCATCTGCTGTACTCTGCTTGGGCAGCTCACCATCTGCTGTACTCTCCTTGCACATCTCCTCATCTGCTGTACTCTGCTTGGGCAGCTCACCATCTCCTGTAGTTGCATTGCCCATCTCCTCATCTGCTGTACTCTGCTTGGGCAGCTCACCATCTCCTGTAGTTGCATTGCCCATCTCCTCATCTGCTGTACTCTGCTTGGGCAGCTCACCATCTCCTGTAGTTGCATTGCCCATCTCCTCATCAGCTGTATTGCCCAAGAATTGCCTTAGCAGTGTGTTAGGCAAAACCCTCCACTGCCATCCATTTTGGAAGGAGACACGGCTAACGATTTGTTTCGAATCAGCGGAACGGTTATAGAAACAGATGAGGTTATCATGTATCTTTAGGATTGCCTCGAGCCATCTTCCAGCTGGTATAAATGTTGTATTCAGCTCTATGGGGAGCTGCTTGCCCCGCAGCGGATTGATAAGCTGAAGCATAAACCTTGCTGTATCAATCGGGAGCTCTTTAAGTGGAGGCAGCAGAGTCAGAAGGAGCTCATAGAGTGCGTAGCGGTCATAAGCTTCAGCTTGTGGAGTATGTGGCTGGAGGCGTATTCCTGGGACAATTTCGGCTCGGCCACTCTTGTTGACATGGAAATCAGCCACACTGAGCTTATTATAGAGACACCATCCCAAACAGTGCAACTCTCTCAGTTCTTTCACCATCGAAAAGACCAATACCTGCCCCTCATCGCTCCAAACCCAACGCCTGTCATGTTCATCTAATCCAATGATTCGAGCCTTGAACATCACACGGAGCCTCTGTGTAAAGGAGCCAATGGACTCGTACACGGGCTGGTTAGTCCACACGGGCTCGTAATCGTGAGTCCATGCAGATATAATTGCTGGGGTGAGGATGTAAGCGGGGTGAAGGGGGGTTGTCACATGAGAAATAAATCGTGGGCTCACAATCGGAAGCAACCCTGGCGTGCGGATGTAAGCGGGGTGAGGGCCGGTCGAGGGGGTAGTCAGATGAGAAAGTAGACGTCGGTTCACGATGGGAAGCAACGGAGAAACACGAGATGGTAGATGGGGAACCGACGGGAATAGGCAAGATGGTACTCCTAGATGAGAAACCACCGGGAATGGGCGGGACCGGGGTAGGACCGGAAGGGACGGTGGAGAAGATACAGTCGATGGGGACGGGAGAGGGAAAGTTTGAGAAGGGGACGGGTGAGAAGGGTGGACGGTGTCGGCACACCGAGAAGAAGGCGCAGATCTTAGACACTTGGATAACCTGGCTGCGATACCGGAGAAGACGGGTGACCGCATCATCTCTCCGGCGGCGGAGAAGACGGAGGAAGCCCTAGAAAATGGAAATTGAGAAGACGGGTGACCGCATCATCTCTCCGGCGGCGGAGAAGACGGAGGAAGCCCTAGAAAGTGGAAATTGCTAGGAGGAAACCCTAGGAGGAAACCCTTATATTATGACTAGCTGGGAGGCTGTCCGGTCCGGTCGAACTGGGCCGTAAGGCAACTGGCAAGCGCGCGATGTGTTAAGCAAACAAGCGGCCCAGTAAAATGTCTGGTGACGAGCTATAGATCTCGCACTTTTTTTATTAACTGGGAAAGGTCCAGAAACACTAGATACCGCTCTATTCATCAGCGGTAAGTTGTTCTTTTTTCTTTTCAGCGAAAGTCATTAGACGCACTTTATCTATCTTCAAACACACCACAAGAAAAAAATACTAGAGACAATCTCTTTCCCTCTCGGCTAGGGTTTTCTTTCTCACGGCGACTCGAGGGCGACTCTGGCATGGCGGCAGGATCGTCTAGGAGCGATGGAGGCAGCGACCTAGAGTCCATGATGGAGCAGTTGGGGATCAAGGAAGCAGACTTGGACGATGTTGTCTTCGAAGAGGTGGTTGATCGACCGGAGGAGGCGGTCAGATGGCTGGCAATTGCAAAGGTTTATACTGAAAAAAGAGTATAGCGAGTTTTGGTTCAAGAAAAATATGATCACGGCGTGGGATTTGGCCCAGCAAGCTCGCATCCGCACCCTGGAGGGGAACCTCTATACAATTCAGTTCAAGTGCCTTGGTGATTGGGAGAAAGTTATGGATGGTGGCCCGTGGAATTTTAGGGGAAACCCGGTTGTGTTAGCTCCTTATGATGGCTTCACTAAGCCATCAAAGATTGAACTGAATTCTATCAACATATGGATTCAAATCCATGATCTACCTGATGGTTACCTTCCGATGGTGAAGGCTTTGGCGTCTAAAGTGGGAGAGTTCATCACGTCAAAACCTGCGTCTATGGATTTTGCGGGTAATTTTGTACGGGTCAAAGTGAAGTTGGATGTTCGCAAACCACTCCGTAACCATGTCTCGATCAGTAGGGCAGGGAAACGTGAAATCTTCATGGTCAAGTTTGAAAAATTACCTGACTGGTGTGCTGTTTGTGGAATGATGGGGCATGTCTTCAAGGAGCATGGCAATGGACTTCACCCACCGTCGGCTTTGATATACAAAGACCTCCGAGCTTCATGGAGTATCAGAGAAACGGGCTGACCGTCTTGGTCTAGAGGGAGCCAAGGAGGTAGAGGCCGTGGCCGTGGAGGTATGGGGGGAAGAAGGAATGCACACAATGATGGTGAAGGAGAGGAAGTGGATGATCAAGACATGATACCACGGGAAGAAGAAACAGAGGATGAGGGGAACCGAAAAAGGGTAGCTTTGCCGTTGGGAGGTCCTTCTGCAAGCCAAGTGGGCAATGTCCTCTCCATGTTCGAGGTTTCTAACAAGGGCTCTGTCCCTCCAAGCCCCCCTCCCAAGAGAGATCCGAAGAGGGTTAAGATGAGGGAAAACGATGGTGATGAGGAGATCAATGGGAAGAGATCGGCGGACCTCCAAGGGGGGTACTGCCGGGAGCAATGAGTCTTATTAGTTTCAACTGTCGTGGAGCGGGCAACGACACGACAGTTCATGAGATCCAGGATCTCGCAAATAATTTTGCCCCCAAGTTTTTTTGTGTTTTAGAAACTCAGATTAGTAAAAGTAGAACAGAGAGTCTTGCAAGGAGAATTGGTTATGATCATAGTTTTGCTATCGATAGTGTGGGTAGAAGTGGTGGTATTGGTATTTTCTAGAACAATGGAATAAATGTGGATGTGATTGGTTATTCCTGTTACCATATTGATATGAAAATTGTTGAGGGAGGTTCATTACCATGGAGGTTGACGTGTGTGTACGGAGAGGCTCAAACAAATGAGAGGCATAAGACTTGGGATACTCTGAAAAATATCAGTACCAACAGTAATTTACCATGGCTTTGCGTCGGTGATTTCAACGAGGTCTTGCGCCACTCGGAGTATAAAGGGATTGGACAGCGTTCTAATACCTAGATACAGGGGTTTAGAGATGCTGTGGACATCTGTGGACTGATGGATCTTGGTTTTACTAGACATTTTTGGACCTTTGAGAAATGGGTTGTGGGTGGATCGTATACCCGAGTGAGACTAGACAGAGCTTTGGGTTCCGCGGAGTGGAGTGCTCAGTTCCCTATGTCGGTTATATCTCACCTCACAGCAGCCTCTTCGGATCATTCCCCTATTCTGGTGAAGTTTGAGGAGACATCAAGCGTGTCAATTCAGAGGAAGCCTTTTCGTTATGAACTGATGTGGGAAGAGCACGCTGAGTTGAAGACCAAGGTGACTAATGCATGGGCTGGTAACCCCAGTGATTCGGTGGAGGATATCAAAGGGAAGCTGACTGGTCTCGCGGAAGACCTGGTGTTGTGGAACAGAAGTACTTTCGGTAATGTTAAGTTGGAAATAAAAAAGCTAAAAGCCCAGCTTGCTATGCTACGGAATTCCCCTAGCAGAAGTGGTCCGAGCCATGTGGAGCTCAAGATTAATGAGAATTTACTCGAGCTATATAAGAGGGAGGAGGTTATGTGGCGGCAGCGATCAAGAGTCGATTGGCTAGAGTCAGGTGACAAAAACACTAAAAAATTTCACTTAAGGGCCTCTATGCGTAGGAGAAAGAACAGTGTCAAAATGCTGCAGAAGGCTGATGGACAAATGACCGAAGATATAGTGGAGATGGAGGAACTTGCCTCTAATTTTTATAATAACCTTTTCACTTCGAAGGGGGTTGTAGAGATGGAGGAGGTTTTATCGCATGTCCCTCGGAAAGTGACTCAGGGGATGAATGACTTGCTGACAGCGCCCTATAGGGATAGTGAGATCAAAGAGGCTTTATTCCAAATGTTTCCCACCAAAGCCCCAGGTCCCGATGGTTTCCCTGCTCACTTTTTTCAGCGTCATTGGGATGTTTGTGGATCGGATGTGACAAAAACTATGTTGAGGATTATTAAGGGGGAAGAGAGTGCGGAATCGATAAATCATACAGTATTGGTTCTCATTCCGAAGGTACAAAGTCCAACATCCCTTTCTCAGTTTCGTCCGATCAGTCTTTGCAACGTTCTTTATAAAATTGCTTCGAAGGTTATCTCAAACAGATTGAAACAAATCCTTCCGGATATCATAGCTGAGGAGCAATCTGCTTTTGTTCCGGGAAGATTGATAACTGATAATATTATTGCGGCTTATGAATGTTTACACTTCATGAAGAGAAGTAAGGCCAAGGTAAATAGCACATGTGCTCTTAAACTTGATATGATGAAAGCTTATGATAGGGTTGAGTGGTGTTATCTGGAAGCTATGATGAAGAAACTTGGTTTTGATCATAATTGGGTAGCTACAATCATGGGCATGGTGAGCTCGGTTTCGTTCTCGGTCTCTTTTAATGGGAAGAAACTTGAGGGGTTTAAGCCATCAAGAGGTATTCGGCAGGGGGATCCTATTTCACCCTACCTTTTCTTATTAGCAGCAGAGGGCCTTTCGTGCCTCCTAAAATTTCGATTACCATCATCTCTTTTGGATGGGATCAAGGTTGCTCCATCGGCTCCGTCGGTGAATCACCTCCTTTTCGCAGATGACAACCTGTTGTTTTTTAAGTCAAGTGTTCAAGGGGCGGAAGAGCTATCAAATCTGTTGGAGACTTATTGTGCGGCCTCGGGACAGAGAATTAATAAAGAAAAATCATCTATTCACTTCAGTAAGCAATGCCCGGATCACTTAAAGGCAGGGAACAAAAATGTACTTCAGGTACATAATGAATCTCTTTCGGAGAGGTATCTTGGGATGCCAACGGAGGTGGGACAATCTCGAAGTGGCACATTTAAATTCTTGAAGGATAGGCTGTGGAATAAGGTGAAAGGATGGTTGGAGAAATTGTTATCTGCGGGGGAAAGGAAGTTCTTATTAAATCTATTGCTCAATCACTGCCGGTATTTATTATGTCTTGTTTTAGGCTGCCCAAGGGTTTCTGTGAACATTTAAATTCAATGATGAGGCAATTTTGGTGGGGGAGTAAGAGAGGTAAGAGGAAGGTCCATTGGGTTTCTTGGGAAGCAATGACAAGGCCAAAATATATGGTAGGGCTCGGTTTTCGTGATATGGAATTATTCAACCTTTCTCTATTAGCACGACAGGCGTGGAGAATTCTTCTGGACCCTAGTTCTTTGAGTGCTAAAATTTTGAAGGCAATATACTTCCCTAACTCAAATTTCCTTGAGGCAAACTTGGGCTCCCATCCATCGCAGATTTGGCGAGCAGTTCTTGAGGGGCTCGGTGTCCTTAAAAAAGGGCTTATTCGGAGAATTGGTAATGGTGAATCAACATATATATGGGAGGACAACTGGCTGCCACGGGTATCTATGCCAAGACCATTGTTATCATTGCAAGTTAACCCTCCTGTTCGTGTCAGTGAGTTGATTGATCACACAGAAGCGCGATGGTGTAATGATATGATTAACCAGGTATTTCTTCCTATGGATGCTTCAATGATTAAATCAATTCCCATTTGCACTTGCCCTATGGAGGATTTTTGGGGATGGATGCATGAGAAAAATGGAATTTTTTCGGTTAGATCCGCTTATCGCTTGCTCATCACTGAGAAAATTCAGAAAGGGAATCAGGCTGGGGGCCCCTTGTAACACCTCGGGTGATACCCTAAGTTAGAAAGTTGGTTGCTTTCCTTTTTCTTTTTGCATCACATGCATCATAAGCATTGCATCATGTTTACAAAACAACTGGAAAACTCAAACCAAATTAAACTTTCAAACATTGTTCAAAAATTTCCAATTTAAAAATTGCAAACTAAAACAACTCAATTGTTTCCAATAGTTTTGAAGTTGAATTTATTTAAATTGCTTGTTGAATAAAAACTCCCTTTAATCAACCCCCTAAATGGCAAATGCAAATTCATGTCAAAATCAATCATAATAGGCATGATCAAATTGTGGGTTTAAAAAAATCAAATTCTTGCAAACAATTAATTCAATAAGGTCTCATAAATTGTTTGGGGTTATTGAATAAATTGTTTAAAAATAAATCTTGTATGGAAAACTAATGGAATTTCAAATATCAACTTAAAACTCCAGTTAATAATTCAAATTTTTTGGACTTAATGTGCACAATTGCTTCTACTCACTGTTTTGCAAATTAATAAAATTTAATTATAAAATAAAACCCCCCCAAACCCTTTTTCCTTTCTCTCTCTCTCTTCTACAAAAAAAAAGAAAAATAAAAAAAAAGGAGAAAACAACAAGCCAGGGGGAGGCAGGCCACTTCTGGCCCACCTACAACCCGAGTGAAGCCCACTCTAGCCAGCCCACCACTTAAGCCCGGTACCCCTTCAGTCGCTTTCTTCCTCCTCGCTGTCGTCACTGTGTACGAACCTCCTCTGCACCGTAAGATCATCTCCCTCCCCCTCCCGATTGCCTGCCGTACCGAGCTCATCTCTCCATAAAACCACGCCAACCCCTCCTCTCTGCTCACCCTAGATCCCCTCTCCCCTCTTCCTCCGCCGCCATGACCTCCTCTCCCTTCCACCTCCCCTCTGTTTATTTCTGAACCCCGACAACCACCGAACGCCGCCGTCAGAACCCGCCGCCGTCCCGACGCCACGGCCATCCTAGAGCTAAACCCACCACGGGGATGGAACCGTGGTGGTTCCACCTCGCCCCTCGCCTCCTCGACGCATGCTGGGAGCCCCCAGGGAGGCCGCGCTGTCGCCGGACCCGCTGCTGCACGTCCACCGTCGCCATCGACAGCAGGTGATCGTCTCCCTCTCTCCTCTCCCCCTTCCGCTCCTAGCTGTCCGCCTCCACACGCCCGATGCACGCAACAGCACCCCACCCCTGCACTCCACCACCCCGTCGATCGCTGCGGTCCTCTGCTGCCTCGTCGCCGTTTAGTTCGTCAGAGAACGAGCGGTTCTTTTGGGTTCAGTTAACACACCGCAAGGATTACACCTCAACCTGGCTCGCACCCCTTACCTGACAACAAATTCAGCAACAGCGTGCTGGTGCTGTTCCTTGCGCGCGCGCATCAGGTCACGGGATCGAACCCTGGGGAGGCGAAAGCCCCCACTTTTTTGATCTTTTCCGCGCGCCCGCGGCTGGCCCCACTGGTCAGCGACCGTGGAGGCCAGCACAGATTCCACCCGCGCCGCGCGTGCTCCAGCGTGGCCTGGGCCCGCTTGGCAGCGACCCAGGGTCGCTGTGGCTTGGTGTAGGACACATTTTTGGGCGCAGTTTTCGCAGATTGGCCCAGTCCCCACTGTTTCCTTCACATCCAGGCCCCTAACAATCACAATCAGGTCCCTGTCATTCAATTGCATCTAATAAATCCATTTAAACTCCAAATTCAAAAAATAAAATATGTACACCAATCAAAATTAAATGCTCTTTCCAAATATAACTTTTGTTTTCTGTTTTGCACATTTCAAATTGTTTCAAATTTCAAATTCAAACAAATCCTCTTAATTTTGGTTAATTCCATAAATAATTCATACTTAATTCAAATAACCCAAATAAAATATGTTTTTCAGTCCAAATTCAATGTACTTTCTGTTTATCAACTTGGTTTTGCATTTTGGGCAATTAAAATTAATGTTATTTAATAATTCTTAAAAATGACAAACTAAATGGCATAATTAATAACTTTCACATGGTTGCTCCAAATTAAATACTCAAAACATGAATTTCATCCAAAATTACATGCCACACTTGAATATCAACTTTGTTTTCTGGTTTGCAACAATTAATTTGAATAATTGTTCCACCTCTTACTTAATGCATTTTAAATTGGTAATATGCTTAACTAAATCATTTAAAAGTGTTTCTCAACCAATAAAATATGTTTTCCAATCAGATCCATGTCATTAACATGTTCATGCCATTCATATCTCTGTTTGCATCTTATCTTGTGCATTTTAGATTTTGTTATGCATGTTCATCTATATGACAACATATGGAATGTGTGGGCTAATTAATTCCAATTGTTGCCCCATTCCATTTAAATTGCCTAACTCATCTACTTTATTGTTTTCCATGCTAAACAACATTTAACTTGATGGTTAGATAAACAACTTGAACCAATTCCTATTTCTCCGGACTCCGGTTCCGATTAAATTGCTTAATTTGTTTCCCCTATTGCATCTTGCCATGCCATGCATATAAAATAGGATCATGTTGGATCTTTTGCCGTAGTAGTAATTGTTGCATCCGGTGTTTCTGTTAGTTCGTTGCTTCTTCGCGGATAGGACGCTGAGATGATGTGAGCAACGACAAGTTCTGCGGATGTACCTCTACATGCTGGATTCCAGGCAAGTATACTCACTTGCGACCTATGGATGCCTTTCATCACTTGTTACCGATTCTTTCCGTTGTTCTTATTCTAGCCTTTTGATTCGATGCTTGTGTCTCGATCCTATCATATGTTTACCTTGCAGCCATGATATAGCCTTTCCTTCCACTTCCTATTAGATGTTGCTTGTTTACCTTGTTGGCCCTCGTGTCGTAGTTGCATGCTTAGTGTTGTTTGCGCTCAAGTCTTGTTGTCCGTCTTATCACCTGTTTAGTTGATAGTTGGGTTTCTACTTAATCAACAACATGTTAATGTTTTGGGTAATAATAACTTGATGATAAGGCACCGGCAGGAGGCCCGGCGTGGTTTTGAGGCCTGCTAGTGTCGACCCTAATAGGAAAAGGGTCTTGTCTACTGATCCATGATGAGTGCACTACCCGCATGTGGGAAGCGTGTATGGGCGCCCCCCTCAATTTGATTCGATTCGCATCTCGTCCAAATCGCCTCATTTAGTTCGGGTTTTCCATTTGCCGCATGCATGATTTTGCGAGCCCAGGCCAGGGTGGAACTTTTTGTAGTCGGCATTTAGGGAGACACGTTCTTAGAGTGCTATGAGGGTCCCCTTTTCTTCGTGGGGCTTGATTAGCCGTGCGCTCACTGCACGGGGTTCTTTGGGCTTGATGCGAAGAAGAGTTGGGTTGTGTTGAGTGTCTCGCTTGGTGGGTTTGATTCCCGTCTGGCAGGATATTCTTACGTGTACGGCCAAATTGGTGCATCCCTGCAGGGTTAAATCTTCTCGAGAAGCCGTGTTTTCCGCGGTTATGGTTGACTTGGTGAAAGTACTGGCTAACAAGTACTCAGAACAACTTACACCTAACTAATACTAATTTGACTAGTAATAGGATTATTGACACAATAACCTGAACCATCATTAATCCAACTGTGTGAGTTATCCTTGGGTTGATTCCTTAGTAGGGGGTAACATTGGATGGGTTTGTTTGGTGGTTAACATTAGTTGGTTACGATACGCTATCTTATCTTCTTTCTGTTAGCCGGAAGTTGTAGCGTGTTTCTGTAGTTGGTTAGTGCAGCCCGCTGCCGCTTCCTTGCAACAACCCCTTCCTTTCCGTTGTACCCAAAGTATTTGTATCTTGTGATGTTTGGTTACGCTGGTATCTTGTGAGTATGACTTGCCAGTACTTAACCGTACTGACCCACGACTCCGTTCGTGGCTGCATATTCAACATTGCAGTCAACAGGTTTGAAGTCTGACGATGTTAGATTGGGAATCCCTCCGGCTTGGCCTGGGCAGGCATTGGACGCTCTCGGTTATCTTCAGGACTCTTAGTCCAATTTGTATCTTGTCCGTAGTCGGACGCTATGTTGTTTCTTCCGCTGTTATTTGGATCTTTGTATTGTAGCAGTTGTATCCTTGACTCGTTTGAGTCGTCGTGTATCTATCTATTCTGTTGTTGTTGTGGATTATTCGTGAACTGTTGTAATGTTATCACAAGTGGCAACCTGGAATCGGTTATTATGCGGATTTGGCGGAAATGCTGAAATCTGCATAGTGCCCGATCTCGGGGCGTCACAAATGGTATCAGAGCATGGTTTCCGATTCCCGAGATTGTTTCGATACGAATGGTTATCGAAGCAACGGGTCCGCAAAGCCTGTAGGATAACCTAGCTAACGGTCGTTGTTTCTAGAATGTCAAAAACTATTTCTGCTAAACTATTTTGGAAAGATCTCAATAGGATTCTTGTTTTCTCCTTATCTCTATTCTACTTCTCCTTCTATCTTATTTGTTTTGGAGTCTCCTATCTTATCTATCTCTCAAGTTTTAGGATCCTACGTGGGTGGACGTTTTCTGAGCCGTTAACCTAATAGGTTCGATCATCGGAAGATTTCCTGGTGGAAGAACATCGTCATCAGCTCGAGCAAGAATCTCTTGTTAGTGGTGTCGAGGAGATCAGCTGGAAGCATGAAGAATCGATAGTCGAACTTCTTTTCCCTCCCGGGTTAGCAGGTGGATTGCGAGGGCGCAATCCCTTGTTAGTGGTGTCGTCTGTAACACCTGGGGTGTTACCCTAAGTTAGAAAGTTGGTTGCTTTCCTTTTTCTTTTTGCATCACATGCATCATAAGCATTGCATCCTGTTTACAAAACAACTGGAAAACTCAAACCAAATTAAACTTTCAAACATTGTTCAAAAATTTCCAATTTAAAAATTGCAAACTAAAACAACTCAATTGTTTTCAATAGTTTTGAAGTTGAATTTATTTAAATTGCTTGTTGAATAAAAACTCCCTTTAATCAACCCCCTAAATGGCAAATGCAAATTCATGTCAAAATCAATCATAATAGGCATGATCAAATTGTGGGTTTAAAAAAAATCAAATTCTTGCAAACAATTAATTCAATAAGGTCTCATAAATTGTTTGGGGTTATTGAATAAATTGTTTAAAAATCAATCTTTATGGAAAACTAATGGAATTTCAAATATCAACTTAAAACTCCAGTTAATAATTCAAATTTTTTGGACTTAATGTGCACAATTGCTTCTATTCACTGTTTAGCAAATTAATAAAATTTAATTATAAAATAAAACCCCCAAACCCTTTTTCCTTTCTCTCTCTCTCTCTCTTCTACAAAAAAAAGAGAAGAAAGAAAAATAAAAAAAGGGGAAAACAACAAGCCAGGGGGAGGCAGGCCACTTCTGGCCCACCTACAACCCGAGTGAAGCCCACTCTAGCCAGCCCACCACTTAAGCCCGGTACCCCTTCAGTCGCTTTCTTCCTCCTCGCTGTCGTCACTGTGTACGAACCCCCTCTGCACCGTAAGATCATCTCCCTCCCCCTCCCGATTGCCTGCCGTACCGAGCTCTCTCCATAAAACCACGCCAACCCCTCCTCTCTGCTCACCCTAGATCCCCTCTCCCCTCTTCCTCCGCCGCCATGACCTCCTCTCCCTTCCACCTCCCCTCTGTTTATTTCTGAACCCCGACAACCACCGAACGCCGCCGTCAGAACCCGCCGCCGTCCCGACGCCACGGCCATCCTAGAGCTAAACCCACCACGGGGATGGAACCGTGGTGGTTCCACCTCGCCCCTCGCCTCCTCGACGCATGCTGGGAGCCCCCAGGGAGACCGCGCCGTCGCCGGACCCGCTGCTGCACGTCCACCGTCGCCATCGACAGCAGGTGATCGTCTCCCTCTCTCCTCTCCCCCTTCCGCTCCTAGCTGTCCGCCTCCACACGCCCGATGCACGCACCAGCACCCCACCCCTGCACTCCACCACCCCGTCGATCGCCGCGGTCCTCTGCTGCCTCGTCGCCGTTTAGTTCGTCAGAGAACGAGCAGTTCTTTTAGGTTCAGTTAACACACCGCAAGGATTACACCTCAACCTGGCTTGCACCCCTTACCTGACAACAAATTCAGCGACAGCGTGCTGGTGCTGTTCCTTGCGCGCGCGCATCAGGTCACGGGATCGAACCCTGGGGAGGCGAAAGCCCCCACTTTTTTGATCTTTTCCGCGCGCCCGCGGCTGGCCCCACTGGTCAGCGACCGTGGAGGCCAGCACAGATTCCACCCGCGTCGCGCGTGCTCCAGCGTGGCCTGGGCCCGCTTGGCAGCGATCCAGGGTCGTTGTGGCTTGGTGTAGGACACATTTTTGGGCGCAGTTTTCGCAGATTGGCCCAGTCCCCACTGTTTCCTTCACATCCAGGCCCCTAACAATCACAATCAGGTCCCTGTCATTCAATTGCATCTAATAAATCCATTTAAACTCCAAATTCAAAAAATAAAATATGTACACCAATCAAAATTAAATGCTCTTTCCAAATATAACTTTTGTTTTCTGTTTTGCACATTTCAAATTGTTTCAAATTTCAAATTCAAACAAATCCTCTTAATTTTGGTTAATTCCATAAATAATTCATACTTAATTCAAATAACCCAAATAAAATATGTTTTTCAGTCCAAATTCAATGTACTTTCTGTCTATCAACTTGGTTTTGCATTTTGGGCAATTAAAATTAATGTTATTTAATAATTCTTAAAAATGACAAACTAAATGGCATAATTAATAACTTTCACATGGTTGCTCCAAATTAAATACTCAAAACATGAATTTCATCCAAAATTACATGCCACACTTGAATATCAACTTTGTTTTCTGGTTTGCAACAATTAATTTGAATAATTGTTCCACCTCTTACTTAATGTATTTTAAATTGGTAATATGCTTAACTAAATCATTTAAAAGTGTTTCTCAACCAATGAAATATGTTTTCCAATCAGATCCATGTCATTAACATGTTGATGTCATTCATACCTCTGTTTGCATCTTATCTTGTGCATTTTAGATTTTGTTATGCATGTTCATCTATATGACAACATATGGAATGTGTGGGCTAATTAATTCCAACTGTTGCCCCATTCCATTTAAATTGCCTAACTCATCTAATTTATTGTTTTCCATGCTAAACAACATTTAACTTGATGGTTAGATAAACAACTTGAACCAATCCCTATTTCTCCGGACTCCGGTTCCGATTAAATTGCTTAATTTGTTTCCCCTGTTGCATCTTGCCATGCCATGCATATAAAATAGGATCATGCTGGATCTTTTGCCGTAGTAGTAATTGTTGCATCCGGTGTTTCTGTTAGTTCGTTGCTTCTTCGCGGATAGGACGCTGAGATGATGTGAGCAACGACAAGTTCTGCGGATGTACCTCTACATGCTGGATTCCAGGCAAGTATACTCACTTGCTACCTATGGATGCCTTTCATCACTTGTTACCGATTCTTTCCGTTGTTCTTATTCTAGCCTTTTGATTCGATGCTTGTGTCTCGATCCTATCATATGTTTACCTTGCAGCCATGATATAGCCTTTCCTTCCACTTCCTATTAGCTGTTGCTTGTTTACCTTGTTGGCCCTCGTGTCGTAGTTGCATGCTTAGTGTTGTTTGCGCTCAAGTCTTGTTGTCCGTCTTATCACCTGTTTAGTTGATAGTTGGGTTTCTACTTAATCAACAACATGTTAATGTTTTGGGTAATAATAACTTGATGATAAGGCACCGGCAGGAGGCCCAGCGTGGTTTTGAGGCCTGCTAGTGTCGACCCTAATAGGAAAAGGGTCTTGTCTACTGATCCATTATGAGCGCACTACCCGCATGTGGGAAGCGTGTATGGGTGCCCCCCTCAATTTGATTTGATTCGCATCTCGTCCAAATCGCCTCATTTAGTTCGG
Organism: Alopecurus myosuroides; assembly: GCA_028641055.1. Classification (NCBI taxonomy): domain Eukaryota; kingdom Viridiplantae; phylum Streptophyta; class Magnoliopsida; order Poales; family Poaceae; genus Alopecurus; species Alopecurus myosuroides. The sequence continues at coordinate 117 of JAPCYS010002813.1, read as the reverse complement.
GTTTTCCATTTGCCGCATGCATGATTTTGCGAGCCCAGGCCAGGGTGGAACTTTTGTAGTCGGCATTTAGGGAGACACGTTCTTAGAGTGCTATGAGGGTCCCCTTTTCTTCGTGGG
>JAPCYS010000253.1:0-28234 GCA_028641055.1 Alopecurus myosuroides | reverse complement strand
ACGTGCATTTTATATCATCATTTATACCCTCCATATAGGCATTATTGGGATGTTTTATCAATGTTATGTCATTGTTTTGCATGTTTTAGATGATTTTATGGGACTTTCCTACGAAGTCCCTATTTTTGGTATTTAATTTCTGGGTGTCAGAAAACACCTGTTTTCATGTTTTTGATGTTTCAGGAGCTACAGGTATCCAAATTGCGAAAGGAAAGAAACCCTGTCAGTTTTTCTTCGGGAGAAAGGCCGTGGGCACAAGACACAAAGGAGGAGGGCCAGGAGGCCCAAAAGTGGGTAGCCCACGCGGCCAGATTCCCTAGCCGCGTGTGGGGCCCCCAAATGGGCCCACAGCACCTCCTCCCCGAGGTCTTTTTGCTGACGACTCCGTCTTCCCTGAAAATGAACACCCTAATTTTCCCGAGACGAGACGGAGCCGCTAGGGCGGCAAAACTCTCGAAACTCTCCGCGGGAGAGACAGATCCTGCTGCTCCGGAGCTCCGGAGAAGGGGGAAATCATACCCATCTTCATCCCCATCTCCTCCTTGGCGTGGGAGGAGGCATCTCCATCACCATCCTCACCAGCACCTGCATCTCCACCATCACCATCACCGTGATCCACTCCGTTCCCCTCATAGTTTGATCATTGCTACACCCTAGATACGTGTTATTGTACTCCGTTGCATGTTTGGGATTGAGTACTTGTCATTATTTGGTGGTGGATCCATTGTTTCAGATTGTGTTGTACCACATATGTCACCATACATGATCATGTTTGCACGTTGTGAGTAGTTCCCGCATGTTCCTGAGGGCATAGGATGAATTGGCAATGATTTGTTACATAAGATGAGTTGTTATTTGGTCTAGTATTTATCTTTTATGTGATTCTATGATGGTGTTGTACAAACGTCGACTGTACAACACTTCACCTACATGGGATCATAGGAGAACACCGTAGTGTAGTGACGTGATGATGTCTTTAGGTGACAGGAACTTGAGACAGAGTCGTTGAATTGCATTATGAGGGTACTTGTATCGGGGACCTTAGAGCATAAGGCTATGGTGGGACATCATGTCTTAATAATTCTCGTGCTGTCATTTAATTGGCCACGTGATTCATCATAAGGGGTGATAGTTTATTTATTTAGCTATTCCTATTTGTGGCTCCGTCCGAAGAAGATTAAGACTACAAGATATACAAACATGTTATGCAATGAATCACTATGCCAGCTAAATCCGTGCAGCCCTCGGAACGTTTTCCACATATAAGACACAAACACACACTTGAGCTTGTCCTCTTGCGCATTAGAGGATTGGCTTTGTCTCTCATTGAGACCTACTACTTGCTGCAATTTACTTTCCGCATTTTACTTTACTTGCACTACACAATTAAAACACAAAAACACATGTTGCTTTTATTATTCCTTTGCTATTCTACTTACCAGTTCCTTCTGCTCCTCGTGGTTCGACAACCTTTCTAATTCGAAAATTACTACAATTGATCTCCTGCACTTGGGAGCCATCAAGACACTTTTCTGGCGCCGTTGCCAGGGAGCGTAGCGCTATTGGTAAGAAGTTTGGTAAGGAAACTTGAAAGCTGAATTTTACTTGCTGCTCATCCGTTATTATTATGGATTTTATGAGAGATGCTTCGCTGAAACTTGATTTATATGAGAGTGCTTATGCTATTAAACCTAAAGTTGTTGAAAAAGCACCTCAGATGATGGTTATATTATTCCCCTTGAATTTGTTAAAGCTGTTAGGAATGAGTATTTTGCAGGGGATCGAACAAAGGCTGCAAGTGATCACATACGGCTATTGAGGATATATGTGGGCTAATTAGGCTCAAGGCTATTTCTGAGGAGGAGGTAAAATGCAAGTTATTGTACCAGTCCTTAACTGGTGATGCTCGAAAATGGTATATGTCCCTGGATGAAGAAATTACACATAATTGGGATACTTTTATGAAGGTTTTCTTTCTTAAATATTTTACTCCTAAAGAGGCTTTTGAGAACCGTTGCATTATATTTATTTTTTGGCTACACCTTGGAGAGAGTATTACTCAAGCTTGAGGGAGGCTTAAGGACCTCCTTCGTAAGAATCCTTGTCATGATCTCACAAATAAACTTATATTGATAAACTTTTATGTGAGACTACCTGATAGGCTAAAGCAATATTTGGATGGTTCATCTGGTGGAAGCTTTACAAATAATACTGCAGAAGAAGCTTGGAATTTATTGAAAATATTTCGAAGAACTCTGAATATTGGGACCTAGACAAAGGTAATGAAGCTTATTTTGATTATGGATATTCATGTGTAGAAAGTTTCTCTAGTTCTATTTTGTTCAAGAATGTTATTAAAGATTTTGGTCTTGATCCATATGTTGCAATTGAAATAGCTAAGAAATTGCTGAGCATTCGAATTCCTAAAAGTGGCTTTGATTATTATGTTGAACCTGTTAAACTTCTATTGTTCCCTAAATTATAAAGAAACACCAGTGTCATCTGTAGTAATAGAAGAATATATTGAGCCACCTCCCTATCCTGAAAAAGTTAAAGAGAATTTGCTTATTGTTGTTGCTGACAAAAGTAGAAAGAGATGTTCTCAACCTAAAGAACATGTGGAAGTAAAGAACCAAGTCTCTATTATGAAGCAATTAAATGAAGAATATCCTGTTGATGTTTATTTATGTGAAGATGCTACCAAAGTTATTAAAGGGAATTCATCCAAAGTTGGTAAGCCAATTATATCATGCTCTATTGGGACTTCTTGTTATCATGGTTTATGTGATATTGGAGCAAGCATCAGTGTCATTCCATATTCTCTCTATCAAGAAATTAAGCCTGATATTGATCATATCACCATGGAAGAAACAGGTATGACCATTCAGCTTGCTAGTAAAGATTATATTAGTCCCTTTGGAATTGTTAGAGATGTTGAAGTATTGGTAGGGAAAATAAAATATCCTACTGATTTTATTGTGCTTGGTTATCCACAAGATTCTTTCTGTCCTATTATTTGGTAGACCTTTCTTACATACTGTTGGTGCTGAAACTGATTTTGCCTAGAGAAAGGGTGTTTATTGAATGTGCTGAGAAACTTGAATTTAATTTTTCTAAAATTTGCTGATAAACCTACTAAGAAGAACCAAAATCTAAAGATATAATTGAAACTCTTGCTCATATAGCTGTAGCTTCATCAGATGTGGTGGAACGTTATATGCTTAATCAGGAAGAGCCATTTAATGATGCAGAAAAAGAAGCTTTAGAACAAATATTATGGCAGTAACCTTCACAATTACAATTGCATATCCCACCTGATAATCTAGGAGTAATCCCACCTCCTAAGGAGATCCTAGTTTGAATTAAAGCCTTCGCCTGAAAATCTGAAATATGCATACTTTGGATAAGAAAAATATATCCTGTTATTATTAGTGCTAACCTTTCAGCTGAGGAAGAAGAGAAATTACTTGGTGTGCTTAAAGCTCACCGTAAGGCTATTGGTTATTCTCTTGATGATCTTAAGGGCATAAGTCCAGCTCTATGTATGCATAAAATTAATTTGGAATAAGATGCTAAACCTGTTGTTGATTTCCAACGTCGTCTACATCCAAAAATGAAGGAAGTGGTAAGAAAGGAGGTAATTCGACTCATAGAGGCTGGTATTATTTATCCTATAGCTGATAGTAAATGGGTTAGTCCTGTTCATTATGTTCCTAAGAAAGGTGGAATTACTGTGGTTCCTAATAAAGATGATGAACTTGTTGCTCAAAGTACTGTTGTTGGTTATAGAATGTGCATTGATTATAGAAAATTAAATAAAGCAACTCGTAAGGACCATTACCCATTGCCCTTTATTGATCAAATGCTAGAGAGATTATCTAAACATTCTCACTTTTGTTATTTAGATATTCAGGCTTCTCTCAAATTCCAGTTCATAGTGATGATCAGGAAAAGACCACTTTTACTTACCCATATGGTACATTTGCTTATAGGAGAATGCCTTTTGGTTTATGTAATGCGCCTGCTACTTTTCAGAGATGCATGAATGTTATATTTGCTGATTATATTGAAAAGATAGTGGAAGTCTTTATGGATGATTTTCGGTGTATGGTACTTCTTTCGATAATTGCTTGTTCAACCTTAACAAAGTTTTGCAGCGTTGTGAAGACCAACACCTTGTTCTTAATTGGGAGAAGTGTCACTTTATGGTAACAGAGGGAATTGTTCTTGGGCATCGTATTTCTGGAAGCTATTGAGAAATTACCATATCCAAGAGACATCAAAGGTATAAGAAGTTTTCTCGGTCATGCAGGTTTTTATCGTAGGTTCATTAAAGATTTCTCTAAAATATCAAAGCCTCTAACCAATATTTTGCAAAAGGATGTTCCGTTTTCTTTTAGTGATGATTGCATAGAATCCTTTAATGTTTTAAAGAAAGCCTTAATAACTGCACCTATTATTCAACCTCCTGATTGGAACTTGCCCTTTGAAATTATGTGTGGTGCTAGTGATTATGCAGTTGGAGCTGTTTTAGGCCAAAGGGTTGATAAGAAATTGAATGTTATTTACTATGCTAGTAAAACACTAGATGGTGCTCAAAGAAATTATGTTACAACTGAAAAAGAATTTTTAGCGGTAATATTTGCATGTGATAAATTTAGATCTTACATAATTGATTCAAAAGTCACTGTGCACTCTGATCATTCTGCTATTAAATATTTGATGAATAAGAAAGATGCTAAGCCTAGGCTACTTTTGTTGCAAGAATTTGATTTACGCATAGTAGATAGGAAAGGAGAAGATAATCCCGTAGCTGATCATCTTTCTAGAATGGAAAATATACCTGATGATCCTATTCCTTAATGATAGTTTGCTAATGAACAACTTGCCCTTGTTAGTGTTTCTAGTGCTAAAGTTGCATCTCCTTGGTTTGCTAATTATGCAAATTTTATTGTTGGGAAAGTTATGCCACCACAATTTACTTACCAGCAAAGAAAGAAATTCTTTTATGACCTTAGACATTATTTTTGGGATGATCCATTCTTGTATAAGAAAAGTGTTGATGGCATTATTAGACGTTGTGTACCTGAGCATGAACAGCAGGCTATTATAAGAGATTGTCATGACAGTCCCTATGGAGGACATCATGCAGGAGATCGTACTGTAGCAAAGGTATTACAATGTGGTTTTTATTGGCCTACTCTATTTCAAGGATTGTGCTGAATATGTTAAAACTTGTGATAAATTTCAAAGAGTAGGAAACATTGGTAAGAAGAATGAAATGCCTATGAACTATACATTACCACTTGAACCATTGATGTGTGGGGTTTTGACTTTATGGGACCATTTCCTGCATCTAGTACAAAACATACTCACATTTTGGTTGTTGTTGATTATGTTACAAAATGGGTAGAAGCAATTCCTACTAAGAGTGCAGACCATGCCACAGCCATGCAAATGCTTAAAGAAATTATTTTCCCTAGATTTGGTGTTCCTAGATTTTTAATTACTGATGGTGGATCTCATTTTATGCATGGTGTTCTTAGAAAAACATTGGCAAAATATAATGTTAATCATAGAATTGCATCACCCTATCATCCTCAAACTAGTGGACAAGTTGAATTAAGTAATAGGGAAATTAAACTTATTTTAGAGAAAACAGTAAACAGAGCTAGATCTGATTGGCCACTTAAAATTAATGATGCATTGTGGGCTTATAGAACTGCTTATAAAAATCCTATGGGTATGTCTCCTTATAAAATGTTTATGGAAAAGCATGTCATTTACCCGTTGAATTAGAACATAAAGCTAGATGGGCTATTAAGAAATTAAATTTTGATTTTAAAACAGCGGGGGAGAAGAGATTGCTTGACCTAAATCTATTAGATGAATGGAGGAATGAAGCATATGAAAGTGCAAAATTGTTTAAAGAGAAAGTTAAAATTTGGCATGACAAGAAAATTAAAAGAAAGGAATTTAAAGTAGGTGATCAAGTCCTATTGTATAACTCTCGTTTTAAGTTTTCTGCAGGGAAATTAGCTTCAAAATGGCAGGGTCCATTGGTAGTACAGGAGGTATACCGTTCGGGGGCCATCCGTCTTCACGGTGATATGAAAGGTAAACCTCATGTGGTCAATGGACAACGCCTAAAACAGTATATTGCAGGAAAGAGCTTCATAGGAACCATCGAGGAGATAAAGTTAATGACACTGGAGGAGGTAATTGTAAGGGATCCTGCAGTTTCAGAAACCCAAATTCAATAATCTACAATTATTGTGTTTGGAAGTTTCTCGGAATTGCGTGAAAACTTACGGAACTCATTTTTTATGGAAATTAACGTGTGGGACAAGAAAATTGGAAGGAATTGGACCTCGAGGGGGAAAAGAGGACCCCACACGCGGCCAGATTTCTTGGCCGCGTGGAGGTACCCCTTTTCCACCTCGGAGTCCCGTTCCTTCTCGTTTTCGACTCCGACACTTTGTCTTACCCTAAAACCCGTCAATATATACCCCCTTTTGTCGATCTAATCCCGCACCGAGAGTTCTCGCACGATCTTTGTTTTGTCTATTCTGTCTGTCAGGTTTTCCAAGCCATGACTTCGGGAGACTCCTACCAATGCACCTCCATGGACGATGATGATGATGAGCTTGAGGGCAACAACCCCACATCCATCCACATGAGGAATAGGAAGAGGAAGGACTACTCGGATGACGATGACGTGGAGCTTCGCGAGATCATGGATGAAGAACCTGACGAGGAAGATGATGAGGCCATCTTCGACATACCACCTCTTGCAACAGCACCTCCATCACCAATCCATGTTGCTGGCGTACGGGTGAACATGTCTTTTGGAAACAAGAGACAGTCCGCACATATGAGCACCGGAGGGAAGGCTCCAAGGCACTCACTTGCTAGCAAAAACGCAGTTTCTCCTCTTATTGGCAGGGAAACTCCCACTGAGAAGAATTGCACTGGAGATTGGGATCACCTTATTCCCAAGAAGAAAGCACCAAGACCGGAGTGGAAAACTCCCAAGGAGACGGTGGAGAAGGACCTCATGGAAAGGTTGGGAAAAGCTGCAGGAGCATTTGAGCAAGCCTATAACCTCATGATGCGCATCATTGGAGAGCTTGAAGACAACTATAGAGAGAAGAAGAAGAAAGAGTGGTGGGCTGAGTACGAGAAGAAGGGAGAATGAAGAAATTACCGCAACCATCTAAGCTTGGGGGAGTTTCACCTATCCCCCGTCTTTTATCAGCTTTATCATGTCTATCTAGTTTTGGTGTGTCTTGCTTTTATTATCTAGTTATCGTTTTCGTTTAGGCTTGAGTGAGCTCATTGAGCATTATCATGCATCAACGTCTTATGGTTTATCAATGAATAATAAAGTATGGTGTCATCCATGATTCCCTTGTTTTGGGGATTTATGGGTAACACTCATGCAAATGAGCATGGCATATTTAGAGGTTTCAATCACATGTTGCCTTGAAATTAATTAACTTGAGTGTGTTGGACAATTGTAGAATTATCTCAATATGACATAAATCCACTATCTATCTATTAGCTTAATGGCTATTCCGAGCATGTTCACCATGTTATAGTTTCATTTATGCTCTAAATTAAGATGCTTATGTTATTAATTGGCATGGGCTGAATTTGGGATAAGACTCTCACGAACTTTTGAATGCACACATTTATTTCTATTGCACTTAACAAACATGACCCATTAATGGGAGCTAAAAGTTTTGTGCTTGACAAGGATTTTGGTTGGGAGTTGGCTAACACGTGCATCACGTGAAAAGCTTTCAACATTGCACAAAGAAATTTTATATTTAGTTGATGTCATGTGCTTTTGTTTTTGGACTCCTGCCATGCCTAAATGAAATAGAGGAATAGTAAGTTGATGAGTAAGTATATATGACTAGAGAAATTGCATTGGGCCGCTAACCCAAGCCATGCTTGATCATGGTGGAAATTTACGTACAACTAGAGTGGACTCTACACATCCTACAATAAAATAAAAGCTATGCATATAGTGAATGAAATAAAAAAGGATGATGAGTCTACTCCATTTGTTCATCTTGTTATTGTGACATGGGCTGGTTTCTATGTCATGGGGCAAGAGGTACCTCTTTGCAATTCTCTATGATGTCATTAATACTTATTATGATTGTACAAAGCTTATTAGGAATCTTAAGTTGAGTAATCATGGAGTAGGTTTTCACACTCACGGGGAATGAGACATTCAATCAACACCTTGTCAACCACATTACTTCAACATTCATAAATTAAGATGCTAATGATAAAGGGGCAATGAGAGTCTTAGCCCAATGGATGCCACATTACAACTAGTAATTTAAGCTAAATAGTTTGGAAACTAAATGAGACTTGATCATGTTTTACCTCTACTCATTTATCTTTCTCCAAATTAAAGAGTATAATTCGATTGTCCAACATACAATGGTTATTTGCTTTCAAAAGTATGGGGTGTTTGCTAGAGCTTCGAATATGTTATCCTTATGTGTATGAGTTCTATTCATTCATCTTGCATTATAACTGAACATGATGGTGATACAATGCCCGTATTGATTTATCAACCATAAGTCCATTGATGCATGTAATGATCTATGTCCTTATTTACTCGAGGACGAGCAAAGGTTTAAGCTTGGGGGAGTTGATACGTGCATTTTATATCATCATTTATACCCTCCATATAGGCATTATTGGGATGTTTTATCAATGTTATGTCATTGTTTTGCATGTTTTAGATGATTTTATGGGACTGTCCTGCAAAGTCCCTATTTTTGGTATTTAATTTCTGGGTGTCATAAAACACCTGTTTTCATGTTTTTGATGTTTCAGGAGCTACAGGTATCCAAATTGTGAAAGGGAAGAAACCCTGTCAGTTTTTCTTCGGGAGAAAGGCCGTGGGCACAAGACACAAAGGAGGAGGGCCAGGAGGCCCAAAAGGGGGTAGCCCACGCGGCCAGATTCCCTGGCCGCGTGTGGGGCCCCCAAATGGGCCCACAGCACCTCCTCCCCGAGGTCTTTTTGCTGACGACTCCGTCTTCCCCGAAAATGAACACTCTAATTTTCCCGAGACGAGACGGAGCCGCCAGGGCGGCGAAACTATCGAAACTCTCCGCGGGGGAGACAGATCCTGCTGCTCCGGAGCTCCGGAGAAGGGGGAAATCATCCCCATCTTCATCCCCATATCCTCCTTGGCGTGGGTGGAGGCATCTCCATCACCATCCTCACCAGCACCTGCATCTCCACCATCACCATCACCGTGATCCACTCTGTTCCCCTCATAGTTTGATCATTGCTACACCCTAGATACGTGTTATTGTACTCCGTTGCATGTTTGGGATTGAGTACTTGTCATTATTTGGTGGTGGATCCATTGTTTCAGATTGTGTTGTACCACATATGTCACCATACATGATCATGTTTGCACGTTGTGAGTAGTTCCCGCATGTTCCTGAGGGCATAGTATGAATCGGCAATGATTTGTTACATAAGATGAGTTGTTATTTGGTCTAGTATTTATCTTTTATGTGATTCTATGATGGTGTTACACGAACGTCGACTGTACAACACTTCACCTACATGGGCTCATAGGAGAACACCGTAGTGTAGTGACGTGATGATGTCTTTAGGTGACAGGAACTTGAGACAGAGTCGTTGAATTGCATTATGAGGGTACTTGTATCGGGGACCTTAGAGCATAAGGCTATGGTGGGACATCATGTCTTAATAATTCTCGTGTTGTCATTTAATTGGCCACGTGATCCATCATAAGGGGTGATAGTTTATTTATTTAGCTATTCCTATTTGTGGCTCCGTCCGAAGAAGATTAAAACTAGACAAGATATACAAACATGTTATGCAATGAATCACTATGCCAGCTGCTTGGTCCTCTCCTGGGGGGGCTCTCCTGGCCTTATATAGGTGGCCAGGTCTCGAATCCTACCCGGAGAGGACTCGAACTCTAACTAGGTCGGTTACATGTTTCCTATCTTAACCCGCAAGTTAGTGCAGGTGGGCTTCTCGTGGGCCTTCTGAAGTATTCCACGGGCTCCTCTTCTTGGGCCTGAGAGGGGGTGTCCTTATTCGCAGGGTCCAGGATCCATATATTCGTCAGAGCTCATTGCTATACATTTTTGGCTATGCATGCGTCGTTGTCGCAGTCGAGGTTGTGGGGCTGATGATCCATTTCTCAGCACGCCTGCAGATATACTTGGCCTTGGCTTGGTAACCCCAGTAACCCTCGATTGTTGTTGCACTTCCTGGACACATAGCATCTCTGCATAGCTTTGGTCCCGTCCCTTCAGCTTCATACGAATCGTGGACGCTTTAATATACATAGTTGGTTATGACTAGCATGGACACAAGGAGTAGTAGTACCGATGTTGTGCGGCCTGTGTGCCGATGAATCTGGTCTTCCTGCCGTTGTTTGTTGCAGCGGGGTCTGGTAACCCCGGAGCCCTTATGGGTCCATGACTAGGAGCGTATAACAGTATGTATACCTTTCTGTCCAGGGTCGCGACAATCACGTTCTTTGCTGAGTTTAGAAATTCATTCATTATGTGACTCTTCAATAGTTTCAAGTTCCTCCTCAAGAAAAGCTTGAATATCATGCTCTTCCTCAATAGACATAGTGAGAGAAACCTTTTCATTAGCATCACTTCTTTCAATCTCACCTTTCTTCTCAAGAACCTCTTGGGTCTCTCCCAATTGGCTCATGAGGAGATCAAAGTATCTCTTTGTCTCACCGTGCACATTAGACATAAAACAACCCAAGGAAGCAATTTCATCTTCTACACTAAGACTAGCAAGGTTATTCATTTTATTTGGAGTCTTAGAGATGATAGAATATGATACCTCCGATGCCTTAGCCAGGAAGCACTTGGTGAATGGTTGAGGAAGATTCTCATTGCAGGATTCAAATAGAGATGGAGATGATGATGATGCAATAGCAATAGCCGCCAGTTCACTTGTGGTTTCTTCTTCTTCTTCATGATCACCGGAATCATATTCTTGTTGAGTCAATAGCACAAATTTTGTAAGTGGTTTCTTGTTGAAAGGTTTCTTCTTGAAAATAGGTTTCTTGTAAGGGATTTTTGACCTATCCTTGGGAATAAGTCTCCCTTATCTACTTTCTCTATTCTCATACGGGCACTCGGCAACAAAATGATGCTTGTCTTCACAATTGCAACAATCCCTCACTTTTTTAGTCCTTTACTTTCCATGACTTGACTTGGTCTTCTCCTCAACATATGCCTTGGCCTTGGGAGGATTCTTCCAAAACCTTTGCACGGCAAGAGAAACAAAATCCTTAAGAACGTGATCATATTCTTGATCTTTCAATGGGGCAAAGTCTTCAACAGATTCAAACTCTTCTTGATGGTCCACCACTTTGGTCATGACCTTGGCATTCAAAGCAACGGATGCACCTTTGAGCATTCCAATAGCATGCACACGAGTGTCAAGAGCACATCTCTTGCATCACCTCGGTTGAGGTCATGAGGTGAAAGTTGTGTCTTACTTGAAGGCTCTTCAAGTCCATGGGCTCAAAAGGCATGAGGGCACACACGTACTTTATCTTGATCCAAGTATCATCTATATGAGTGGCACCAACACCATGAAAGGTCGTGGCAAGGGTCTTGAGCCTTTGGTACATGTCCTCATAGTTCTCACAATCAGGCATATAGAACCCTTCGGCCTCATTTATCAAGGTATCATACCTATTCGTCTTCATGCTTTCATTTCCCTCAAACAAGATGATAAGAGCATCCCATGTTTCTTTGGCGGCGGAGAATTATTGAAGGTGAGGCATGTGGTTTGGACCCACGGCTTGTTGAATCATCGACAAGGCGGTGTAGTTGACTTGGCAATCTACCACTTATTTTCTTGTCATGTTCTTGGGATCATGATGCTTGTATCCATCTTGAACGACCCTCCAAAGCTCAATACAAGAAGAGTTTAAGTGAGTTTTCATATAATATTTCCATTGACTATAAGTATGTGCATCAATTTTAGGAGGTTCGCCTCTTGGGTTAATATGAGGGTGTGGGATAGGAGGATCGGGAGAGTACCATCCTTCGACATTGTGGTATTCTTCCCTACCATCCTTTCCCTTAGAAGTGTTGTCCTTAGAGGATTTAGATTCATTTTTAGTTTCTACACCCTTATCATCTCCTTATCTCCGGTATTTCTACCAAAGGAATAGAAGATGAAGTTTCCAGACCCTTGGATTTCAAGAGTTGCGTCATCAAATCACGCCACTCCTTCATTTGGGCCTCAATGGAGGAGTTCCAAGAACTTTGCAATTCCTTGAGATCGTCCATGGTGGTCGGTGCCATGGCCCCAGAGGCTTCCTCTATGACGACCATACTATAACTCTTAGGCTGTTAAGCCAAAAAATAAGATCCGAGACTTTGATACCAATTGAACGGATAGTATGGGCACCTAGAGGGGGGGGGGGTGAATAGGTGCACGACATATTTTAATTCTTTTTCAATTTAGGCTTGACACAAAGGTAAATTCTCTAGATATGTAACTTCGGTGAATTTACCTATATGATAAGAACAACAATAAACAAGATACAAACACAAATTAAAGGATAGGGAACGAGTTAACCCAGAACGGAAGCACACAGAGACAAGGATGTAATCCCGAGTTCCTCCTTTTGAGGGGAGTATGTATCATTGGAGGGGTGTGAGTTTCGCCACGAAGGCCTACTCAACGCCACAAAGGCTTCACCCTATTCTCCGATGACCTTTTCCACAAAGGCCTAGTTCACCTTCCACTATTGATTCTGTTTGAGGCGAAAATCGAGTCCTTTACAATGAGCTTGAGGCACACACCAACAACCAAATTGGAGGTTCCCAATAATCACGAACAATAACCAAGTGAGTGGCAACGGTGTCTAGGTTTTCCACAAGGAAATTCTAGACTCGAACCCCTCAAGCAAATGAGGGAGAAATGGAAAACCGGTTGGTGAAGATGTAGATCGAGGCCTTCTCCTTCAATCCTCCAAAGATCAACCAGTTTGGTGGGAGGGATTGGGAGATCTAGGAAGGCGAGTGAGCTCAATTAGTGGAGCATTCAATTCTGGACGAGCTAGCTGGAGGAAGATAAAGGGGAGGGGGTATTTATAGAACACACCACCATTAATAAAATTATTTTTTGACCCTGAACATCAACACACGGTAAAATAATACTAGTGTTGTTAACAAACACACAAAATAAGATTTAGGCGGATTTGCGCTTTTACCTTTGTTGTCACCCCCTCTTACCAAGGGTGATGTTGCAAGTGCCCAACACTCGACACATAGGAAGAACCTATGTCGCCGTCCTTCAACACAACCACATCTCGACCAAGACAAACCTCCAAACGAAACCACCATGCCTTTCTCCATCTCTGTCAGTTTACTGGAAATCTATGAAGAATGTCCCATGGTACCAACTACCAACCAAGGCGAAGCTTCGTGCTTCTCCCAAAATGGTGTGCACGACCGCATCGATTCCACTCTAGATACCCAGTAGCATCTTGTGCCAATACTGCCAAAATCTCCGAGAGGAAGAACGGAACTCGGCGGCGACCCAATCGATGAGGCTTATTTGGTTGATCAACGAGTTGCAACTTGAAGAACATCAGGATCAAAACCACCATTATTGATGTCCAACCAGCGGTCCCCACACCGCATGTCGACTCCCGGCGGCCACCTCTGGCAGGAGGATCCACCACTATACCTGGGTCCGCGGCCAGACACCCATGTGATGCGGGAAAAGCTGCAGATCGGCCGCCGAAGCCGCGCGCACGAACAGCCATAGGGGCACGAGTGCACCCCGTCCGCCTCCGGGCTGCCGCCGAAGCGCAGGCCAGTGCCGTGGCTGTTGCCGCTCGCAACAGTGCCTCCCCGCCGAAAGGCAGATCGAACTATGGCCGTCGCCGCCTCACAGCAGCTTCGTCCGCCATCGCCACGCATATATCACCGCAACCTAGAGATCGAGATGGTGCCACCTCCACGATCTTTGGCCACGCCCATTAGAGACTCCACCGCCGTCGTGCCCCGCGTGAGGCTACCAGCGACGGCGAGGGGAAGTAAGAGGGGGTCGGGGGAGTGGTTTGAGCGGCCGGCTGGAGGAGACGCCCGGGGCGGCTTGGCGCTGCCACCAAGGGATAAGTCCATTGATATCAGCCCTCGGCTCCTTTACTGACGACTTCAGAGACAAGATCGGTACATACACCAGCAATGTTTTGACCAAACCAGTACGTACTTGAGTGCTTTAAGTTCAAGAATCAAAGTACTTACATCTATCTTTTTCCTGTGAAATATGATTGCAATTGCAAGATTTTTTAAAGTTATATGAGCAATCGACATAAAAGTATATTCTCGTCTGATGTTTTATTTTCTTGTAGATAGACTATGGCGTAGGGGAGTGGACTTAGACTACTGTTCAGGCGAATGGCACACGGAGGGAAGGGTGTAGGAGGAGGTTGGCCTTCCGCCGCACAGTAAGGCCGAACTCCTCGGTCATGTCGAACTCGGCTGGGTCTGAGACGTCCGGCGCTTCCCAATCGAAGTGGAGCAGCAGGCTGGCAAGCGGAAGCTCCACATTGGCAAGGCCGAACGCTATCCCTGGGCACATTCTCCGGCCGGACCCGAAAGGCAGAAGCTCGAAATCGGTGCCCCTGAAGTCGACCGCGCCTGCAGCCTCGAACCGCTCTGGACGGAACTCCTCGGTCGCCTGGGGCCAACATTGCTCGTCGCGACCCAACGCCCAGACGTTGATCATCGCTTGGGTGCCCTTCGGCACATCGAACCCGAGGACCTTGCACGCCTCCCGGCATTCGCGTGGGAGCAGCAATGGCAGCGGGGGGTGCAGACGAAGCGTCTCCCGGATGATGAGGTGCAGGTACGGGAGCTCGCCAAGCCTGTCCTCGGACACCCTGCCACAACCCTCGAAGGCTCGGCGCACCTCCGCCGTCGCCTTCTTTATCACCCTTGGGTTCCTGATCAGCTCCGCCATGGCCCATTCTAGTGTCGTGGCCGACGTCTCGCTTCCGGCGGTGAAGAGATCCTGTAGTGCACGCTCAAACAGACATCAATTGTTAAGATCTATATCGCCATATAATGGTTGTGTGCATCGTTAGGATGCACGGGTCGATATGACTCACAAAGATGAGTCCTTGGACGGCGAGCATGTCGATCACACCGTCCTTGTGTATTTTGAGCAGCACGTCCAGCAGGTCCTCCGCTTCCGCGCCACCATGGACCTTGCTCCTCTCGAGATGCTCCTGGATGACGTTGCTGATGATACCGAACACTGCAGTGTGGTTCTCCTCGGCGCGGTGCAGGCTGCCGCTTAGCCGTCTGGCGAGCCATGACGACGGCCACAGGTCCACCGGGTTGAACCCCGTCGCGAGCCGGACAAGGGTGTCAAGCTCTTGCAGGAACAGGTCGCGCTGCTTGCACCGGTCGCCCATTACGGCGCGGAACGTGGTGTCCGAAACGAGCACAGACAGCCGTGCGCGCAGTTCCACTGGGTGGGCGGCCGTGGCGGCAGCCTGGACGTCGCGCAGCATGGCCGCCACCTCCTCCTCGCGGATGGCACGGAAGGATTGGACGCGGCGCACTGTTAGGAGTTCCATGACAGCGATCTTGCGGAGCTGGCGCCAGTACTCACCGTATGGGGCGAAGCTGATGTCTCGGCCGTCGCAGGTCACCACACGCATGGTGGCGTTCAGTGGTCGCGTCGCGAACGTCATGTCGTGGGTCTTCATCACCTCGCGAGCCGCGTCTGGAGAAGACAGCACTAGTGTGGGAACCTCGCCGAGCCGGAGCAGCATGATCGGGCCATGGCGCCGCGCCAGGTCCCGCATGGCGCGGTGAGGAAGCTGCCCGATGAGGTGGTGCAGGCTGCCGATGACGGGCAGCTGCCACGGCCCCGGCGGGAGCTGTAAGCAGCCATTTGCGGCCGTCACGAACCTGCGGTACGCTGCTAGCGCAACCGCCAGCGACACGAGTGCCCAGCCGAGGTAGACGGAGTAGTAGGGAGACTGAGAGGTAGTGTCCTCCATTCTGCGCTGTGTTCTGAAGGAGGAAGCGTGGTTCCAAGCTATTTGGGCTTTATAGTACACTAGCAAAATTGCCCGTGCGTTGCAACGGATTATAATAAATTGAAGCTCGTAAATTTAAAGGTTACCCTAATCACCCTGCTAATTTACGTACATTAAATTTCACCTTTTGATGCGTCGTTATTATGTTTCATTGAGCTGTAAATGACAGTGTCTTGCTTGATTAGACTTTTATCTGCCATTTCAAATAACAGTAACGAAACTAAGAGTTAGATATTGGTTAGTCCGTTTTACACCTCGGACAATTGATTGCCATTGTCGGTGGCTTCAAGACTCCCTGCACCGCCCTTTTCAAAAAAAAAAAAAAAGACTCCCTGCACCTCGGATATCACTGCACTTCCAGGAGGCATAAAAAGTTCACAGGACCAAAACTGAACCTATCCGTTACCATTGTTAATCCTTGTGTCAGAACAGTTCTTTGTTGCTGCCTTATGTTATCGTGATGCTTGATCTTATCAGCTTGAAACAATTCCTGATTTGTAGCAAGAGCCTAGTATTTGATAGTTTGATACTAATTCGATATGGATCTCCGGTTTTTCCTTGTTAAATAACATATCTTGGTTCATGAATACATGCGTCTAGAGTGGAGCTGCGTTAGTGACTGGGGAGGCACAGCTGGTACTTTCAGGTACGTCCCCTTTGTATATTTTGGGATGTTGATTAAAAGAGTAACTAAATTTATTAAGTTTAGTCTATGAAGGATCTTGCTCGTCTCTTTCAGGCCACCGACAGATGTTTCCAGTGGCCTCACCAACCGTCCGAGTCGATCAGCACTCGACATGTCCAGCATCGCCATCCACAAGGTGAGACAAAAGCAAAGCACGGGGCTGGTCAGTGTTATGAGTCTGTGATCTGTTGATGTTTAGAGGGAACGGTCGTACCCGTTAGGGTCGCCGGTTGCGTGTTTATATGAGACAGGAAAAGCCCCTGTCGTGGCAATTACAGAGGGATACGTATTGGGGTAGGATACTATCCTAAACCCAATACGTAGGAATACAATAACTCTTTGGCTAGTGCAACAATTCTATATGGTATCAGAGCCACGAGGTCTCGAGTTCGAGACCCTGCTCACGCAGTATTAAAAAACAAAAGAAAAAAAGATTCTGCGGCCCGCACCAAACCCACGCTAAGGACTAAAATAGCCTAGACGTGAGGGGGAGTGTTGAAATATAAATACACGCCTAACCCCTTTCCATCAGTTCGGACTTTTGGGATAATTGGCTAGTGCAACAATTCTATAGATTACGTTTAAACTCATCTAACTTTTTTACACATAAAGTCTTTGTGAACCCATCTGCAATTTGATCTTTGCTGGAAATGAACCGAACGTCAAGTTGTTTGCTAGCAACTCGTTCACGAACAAAACAGAAATCAATCTCAATATGTTTGGTGCGAGCATGAAAAACTGGATTTGCTGAGAGATATGTAGCACCAAGATTATCACACCATAAGCACGGTTTCTCATTGAGAGAAACACCAAGCTCACGAACTAATGCTTCAACCCAAATCAATTCAGCAGTAGCATTGGCTAGAGACTTGTATTCAGCTTCTGTACTTGACCTTGACACAGTAGGCTGTTTTCTGGCACTCCAAGAAACAAGATTAGGACCAAGAAATATAGCAAATCCACCTGTGGAGCGTCTATCATCCAAATCACCTGCCCAATCAGCATCTGAATAGGCACTGAGAAGAGTAGAGCTAGACTGCTGAAAAGTAAGACCAACTTTAATTGTTCCTTGAATATACCTCAGAATGCGTTTTACTGCAGTCCAATGTGCAGTAGTAGGAGCATGAAGATACTGACAAACCTTATTAACTGAGAAAGAAAGATCTGGTCTAGTCAAAGTTAAATATTGTAAACCTCCAACAATGCTCCTATAGTGGGTAATGTCCTCAGATCCAAGAGGAGATCCATCTGTCAACCTGAGTGATTCAGTAGTGGAAAGGGGGGTTGGACATGGTGTACACGAACTCATACCAACACGAGCCAATAAGTCTGTAGCATATTTTTCCTGACTTAAAACCAATCCACTAGGCTGTTTCTGAACCTCAATGCCTAAGAAGTAGTGCAGATCACCAAGATCCTTGAGAGCAAAATCTGAGCTCAAATGATGTAGAAGAGCTGCAATAGCTGAGTCAGAGGAACTACTGACAATAATATCATCAACATATTAAGAAACATAGTGAGTCCTGACTTGTTGTAAAGAAACAAGGATGTATCAGCCTTTGAAGGAATGAAGCCAAGAGTGTGCAATTTAGAGCTTAAACGAGAGTACCATGCTCGAGGAGCCTGCTTCAGACCATACAGAGCTTTATCAAGTCTGCAAACATAATCTGGAGTAGCGGAAGACTGGAAACCTGGTGGTTGTTTCATATATACCTCCTCTTCCAGAACACCATGTAAGAACGCGTTCTTCACATCTAGCTGCCGTAAACTCCAACCTCGAGAAACTGAGATAGAAAGAACAATTCTGATAGTAGCAGCCTTGACAACTGGACTGAAAGTATCCTCATAATCAATACCATATCTCTGTTTGAAACCTTTAGCAACAAGACGTGCTTTATATCTATCCACAGTGCCATCAGCATGTTTCTTGACACGAAAAACCCACTTGCAATCAATAATGTTTTTGCGAGCAGTAGGTGGTACCAAGTGCCAAGTATTATTACGAATGAGTGCATCATATTCTTCATTCATCGCCTGTTTCCATTTGGAATCATTAAGAGCTTCCTGCAAATTCTTTGGTTCCCCTGTGGATGTGAACAAGCCATATTTTAACAAGATTACCACTGTAAATATTAGCTTTCTTACCATAGGGAACAGTGCCATCTGTAGGTAATTTAGGCTTGCGAATTCCTTGTTGTAAGCGTGTACGCGGAACAGTGACAGGAGGCGAATCCTCGGGAACCGTGTCCGCAGAAAAACCAAGGGAACCATCCTCGGAATCCGTTGCGGCAGAAAACCCAGTAGAATTGGGGCTGTCCGCATTAGTAGCAATCATCGGATAATCATTAGTGGCAGTCATTTATTGCATGCTCATTATGGGACTCTGTTCCGTCAGCTTCAACAGCAGAACGTGCAGTCCAATTTCGGTCCCAGCCATTGATTGAGACGGTGACAGGCGGAGATTCCCGTCGGGGGCGGAGCTCCCAGCCGACCGCACGGGCGACGAGGAGGGAGGCGGGTCGGCTGAAGGATCGCTGCTGCTGGCAGCAGGTGACGCCGACGCAGTGGACAAAGGAGAATCTCCCTCGGAAGCTGTGCTGTCCCCATCATCATTAGAAGTATCACTGGTTGTACTAGTTGTAGCTGTATCTGCAGAAATTTCAGCAGAGACTTCCGTAGAAATTGGATGGCTATGATCAACAGTAACCTGGGTAGTGATGTTAGTAGGAACAAGATGCAAATAATGATCATTAGTATGCACACCCCTATCCGAACATGGAGTAGATGAATCAGGTTGAGATATGAGTAGAATTTCCTCACGTAAACGTCTACCCGCGTTAGGATTAAGGGATGCAAAGGGAAAGATGTTTTCATCAAATACAACATCTCGAGAGATATACACACGTCCTGTGGCAACATCAAGACATTTGACTCCTTTATGACGTGGACTAAACCAAGAAAAAACACATTGTTTGGACCGAAAAGAAAGTTTGTGTTTGTTATATGGACGAAGATTGGGCCAACAAGCACAACCAAAAATGCGAAGAGACTCATACTTAGGTGTAACTTGTAGTAGTTTCCCGTGGGAGTGGCAAAGTTTAGGACTTTTGTAGGAAGCATATTGATGAGAAAAGTGGCTGTAATGAAAGCATCATCCCAATATTTAAGAGGCATTGAGGCATTGGCAAGAAGAGCAAGACCAACTTCAACAATATGACGGTGTTTGCGTTCAGCAGAACCGTTTTGTTGATGAGCATGAGGACATGAGACATGATGAACAATGCCTACACGTTGAAAGAAACTATTCAATTTCTCATATTCACCACCCCAATCAGTTTGCATGGTGAGAATTTTACGACCAAATTGTCGTTCAACATATTGTTGGAAATCAAGAAAGACTTGATAAACCTCAGACCGTTTCTTGAGCAAATAAATCCAAGTAAATTTGCTATAATCATCAATGAAGCTTACATAATAGGCATGTTTGCTTATAGAAAGAGGAGCTGGACCCCATACATCAGAAAATATTTTGTTCTAAGGGAACAGTAGAAACACTACTTGATACAGGATAGGGTAGCTGATGACTCTTTGCTCGCTGGCATGGATCACATATGTAAGGATTTATTTCTGGGGAATGTAAAAGTTTATGCTTCCTAAGAATTTGCTGAACAATAAACGAAGATGGATGACCTAAACGACGATGCCACGTAGAGGATGAAGGCTGAGTGGTGACCAGTGCATGCTTGGGACCCGAAACTGGAACAAGAGGATATAGGCCACCACGACAAGGACCCCTAAAAATGATGCGGTGCGTTTCCTGATCCTTAATCAAGAAAAAGAAAGGGTGAATTTCCATATAACAATTATTGTCAAGACTGAGTTTATGAGCAGAAAGTAAACTCATGGATGCATCAGGAACATGTAAAATATCACGAAGGTGTAGAGAACTAGCAGGGGTGTGCAAAACAGAATGACCAATATTAGCAATGTCCATACCTTGTCCACTAGCATTATTAACTTGATCACCCCCCTTATATGGTTCATGATCATTAAGCTTAGTGAGTTGTCCCGTGACATGATTTGTAGCACCAGTGTCTACATACCAATTAGTATCAACTCCATACGCACCTTTTGTCTCCTTGGGTGGTTTGTCCTCATCATCATCATCACCATAGCGCCACCAACATTCATCAGCAGGGTGTCCCTCTTTCTTGCAGATTTGACAGAACACACCATCTTGCCATGGAGAGGCACGACGATCTTTACGTGGCTGTTTCTGACGATTAGGATTGGGACGTGGGCGCTGTTGTTGTTGCGGTGGTTGTGGGGGAGGGGGAGGTCTGTTTTGTGGGGGCATGTATGGTGGCTGTGAGTAGGGCGGCGGGTATGAAGGCTGATATGGCGTCGGGTATGGTGGTTGGTAGGGTGTCGGGTATGAGGGCTGGTAGGGTGTCGGGTATGGGGGCATGTAGGGTGTAGGTGGATAGGATGGAGGTGGTATGGGATGTGGTGGAGGCATAGGTGGCGGATGGTGTGTGTGTGGCTGCTGGTAGTAGTGTGCGGATGGCATATAGGAGGCCGTCGGTATGGTGTACTGCTGCGGAGAAGAGGGAGGCATATACGGCCGAGGGGCGGCACCATAGGGGACCCGGGGAGCTGCATTAACGGAGGACATAAAAGAACCACTTGTCCCGGAACCATTGGTAGCATTGGAGAGCATAGCATCACGATTCTCATAGGAGAGAAGCTGAGAGCACATATCATTGAGAGATGTAGAGGGAACCACTTTGAGTGCAGCAACAAAACCATTATAGGAGCTATCAAGCCCATTCATGATGTAGTCCTTGAGTTCATCTTCATCCACAGTTTTCCCAGCAGTAGCAAGTTCTGAAGCAAATCCCTTCATCTTTGTAATATACTGTTGAGCCGTCATGTCTTGTTTCTTCGTGTTGGTAAGAGCACCACGAAGATTGGAGACACGAGACTTGGATTGCGAAGAGAACAGGTTGTGGATTGCACTCCAGACCTCAGCAGCATGAACCAGTCCATAAACATGAGAGAGAATATCCTCGGACAATGAATTCACAATGTAGCTAACAACGAGCTGATCACGAGTGATCCAAGCATCGTATGCGGGATTTGGAACCTGGATTTTCTTCTGGACATCATCCTCCTTCTCAATGAACTCGGGAGGGGCCGGATCGGTGCCCTCAAGAAGACGCATAACACGCGCCCCGCGCAACGCGGGCAAAATCTGTGCCTGCCACGACAGAAAATTGTCCCGCGTAAGTTGGGTCGCCGGTGCGGCACCAAGCAGAGAATCTTTTGCAGCCATTGTGCGTAGCAGAAGAAAAACAGACCGCAGCTGGGCTGGCTTGTCGTGGAGCGAAAACAATCGAGAAGATGAGGCGTCGTTGTCTGGTACTGATTCCACGAGCGATCCGAACTGCGAGGCGTGCGGGCACGGATTCACACGAGCAGACAGGACCAGGAAATCGTAAGCAACAACCGAAGGCAAGCAGGCAGCACTAGCGATCGATCGTTTGTGTGGAGCGTAGACGTGTACTAGTTGTAGTCGTAGGGATCGGCGGAGAGAATAAACAAATCGCCGAAGCGATCGATCAACTCCCGATCGGAAAGTTTGCTTGGTCGTAGATTCCTGTAGGGACAAGATGTAGAGCTTTTGGTTGTAGAGGCCGGCGAAGCTAGAGATCGCGGCGACGGCGTTGACTGGCGGCGGCGACGGAGAGGATCCGAGGCGGCGGCTAGATGGGTGGAAGGGAGGGGCCTGATACCATGTTGATGTTTAGAGGGAACGGTCGTACCCGTTAGGGTCGCCGGTTGCGTGTTTATATGAGACAGGAAAAGCCCCTGTCGTGGCAATTACAGAGGGATACGTATTGGGGTAGGATACTATCCTAAACCCAATACGTAGGAATACAATAACTCTAATATGATCGACTGGTAGACCCGTATCACCGGCGCCGGCGCCTCTGCGTGCTAAAAGGGGTTGATGGACGCGATCCGGACCCGCTTCTGAATGATACGGGCACGGCGAGCTCCTGCGGCTCGTGGCCAACTGGCCCTGTTGTGCGACGCCGACCAACCCGCTCGCCCTCCGTTTCCACAACTAAGCTCGTGGCGAGGTTCTCGACACAATCGTCGCCAACCTACGCGCTCGCCCTCTGTTTCCTCAACTAAGGTCGTGGTGAGGTTCAGACACAATCGTCGTGGAGGTCCTCTTTCAAATTCCACCCATTTGATGTGGGAGGCTAGGTGTCCTATTGACGAGCGGCACGTGGTACAACGTCCTGGCACGCTGCACCGCGGCCATGCCGATGATGCTCTCGTGAATGAGGTTTCGAGGTTGGACGTTCCTAAAAATCCCAATCATCATAAACCTTGTAGCGTATATATACCAGCGGCTGGTGACCAGCCTAGCTAGGACGTACACGATGATGGTAAACTCGTAACGGTTCATGTTTCTCCTTGTATAACACTACTCTATACGACGGCGTACACATGGCATGGCAAAACATTGGTTTAGGTGGGATCCCGACGCTCCGGGTCCCCTCTCCGGAGATACCCTAGCCCCGGTGTAGAAAAAGACGGAACCGGCGTCTAGCCCCCCTGCGTGAGCCGGAAGTGGGTAGCAAAGTGGAACTAGTTGCTTGGTTGTGTCATGTTAGGCCCAAGGAACACCCTTGACAATGGTAGGGCCCACCTCCTTGCAAGATTCCCCCCCGTTACGTCAGATCCGGAGTTTCGGGGTGTGAGCAGTCCTGGAACCCGCGAGAGAATCCGACGTCGGTGAGGCCCCGGCACAGAGAGTGATGGTATCTTTGGCACCCAAGACCCATGATACAATCTAACACACATGGCATGGCAAACATTGGTTTAGGTGGGATCCCGACGCTCCGGGTCCCCTCTCCGGAGATACACTAGCCCCGGTGTAGAAAGACGGAACCGGCGTCCAGCCCCCTCTGCGTGAGCCGGAAGTGGGTAGCAAAGTGGAACTAGTTGCTTGGTTGTGTCATGTTAGTCCCAAGGAACACCATTGACAATGGTAGGGCCCACCTACTTGCAAGATTCCCCCCGTTACGTCAGATCCGGGAGTTTCGAGGTGTGAGCAGTCCTGGAACCCGCGAGAGAGAATCCGACGTCGGTGAGGCCTCGGCACAGAGAGTGATGGTATCTTTGGCACCCAAGACCCATGATACAATCTAACACACATGGCATGGCAAACATTGGTTTAGGTGGGATCCCGACGCTCCGGGTCCCCTCTCCGGAGATACCCTAGCCCCGGTGTAGAAAAAGACGGAACCGGCGTCTAGCCCCCCTGCGTGAGCCGGAAGTGGGTAGCAAAGTGGAACTAGTTGCTTGGTTGTGTCATGTTAGGCCCAAGGAACACCCTTGACAATGGTAGGGCCCACCTGCTTGCAAGATCCCCTCCGTTACGTCAGATCCAGGAGTTTCGGGGTGTGAGCAGTCCTGGAACCCGCGAGAGAGAATCCGACGTCGGTGAGGCCCCGGCACAGAGAGTGATGGTATCTTTGGCACCCAAGACCCATGATACAATCTAACACACATGGCATGGCAAAACATTGGTTTAGGTGGGATCCCGACGCTCCGGGTCCCCTCTCGGAGATACCCTAGCCCCGGTGTAGAAAAAGACGGAACCGGCGTCTAGCCCCCCCTGCGTGAGCCGGAAGTGGGTAGCAAAGTGGAACTAGTTGCTTGGTTGTGTCATGTAGTCCCAAGGAACACCCTTGACAATGGTAGGGCCCACCTGCTTGCAAGATTCCCCCCGTTACGTCAGATCCGGAGTTTCGGGGTGAGCAGTCCTGGAACCCGCGGAGAGAATCCGACGTTGGTGAGGCCCCGGCACAGAGATGATGGTATCTTTGGCACCCAACACCCATGATACAATATAACACACATGGCATGCAAAACATTGGTTTAGGTGGGATCCCGACGCTCTGGGTCCCCTCTCCGGAGATACACTAGCCCCGGTGTAGAAAAAGACGGAACCGGCGTCCAGCCCCCTCTGCGTGAGCCGGAAGTGTAGCAAAGTGGAACTAGTTGCTTGGTTGTGTCATGTTAGTCCCCAAGGAACACCATTGACAATGGTAGGGCCCACCTACTTGCAAGATTCCCCCCGTTACGTCAGATCCGGGAGTTTCGGGGTGTGAGCAGTCCTGGAACCCACGAGAGAGAATCCGACGTCGGTGAGGCCCCGGCACAGAGAGTGATGGTATCTTTGGCACCCAACACCCATGATACAATCTAACACACATGCATGGCAAAACATTGGTTTAGGTGGGATCCCGACGCTCCGGGTCCCCTCTCCGGAGATACACTAGCCCCGGTGTAGAAAAAGACGGAACCGGCGTCCAGCCCCCTCTGCGTGAGCCGGAAGTGGGTAGCAAAGTGGAACTAGTTGCTTGGTTGTGTCATGTTAGTCCCAAGGAACACCATTGACAATGGTAGGGCCCACCTACTTGCAAGATTCCCCCCGTTACGTCAGATCCGGGAGTTCGGGGTGTGAGCAGTCCTGGAACCTGCGAGAGAGAATCCGACGTCGGTGAGAGGCCCCGGCACAGAGAGTGATGGTATCTTTGGCACCCAAGACCCATGATACAATCTAACACACATGGCATGGCAAAACATTGGTTTAGGTGGGATCCCGACGCTCCGGGTCCCCTCTCCGGAGATACCCTAGCCCCGGTGTAGAAAAAGACGGAACCGGCGTCTAGCCCCCCCTGCGTGAGCCGGAAGTGGGTAGCAAAGTGGAACTAGTTGCTGGTTGTGTCATGTTAGGCCCAAGGAACACCCTTGACAATGGTAGGGCCCACCTGCTTGCAAGATTCCCCTCCGTTACGTCAGATCCGGGAGTTTCGGGGTGTGAGCAGTCCTGGAACCCGCGAGAGAGAATCCGACGTCGGTGAGGCCCCGGCACAGAGAGTGATGGTATCTTTGGCACCCAAGACCCATGATACAATCTAACACACATGCATGGCAAAACATTGGTTTAGGTGGGATCCTGAAGCTCCGGGTCCCCTCTCCGGAGATACCCTAGCCCCGGTGTAGAAAAAGACGGAACCGGCGTCTAGCCCCCCCCCCTGCGTGAGCCGGAAGTGGGTAGCAAAGTGGAACTAGTTGCTTGGTTGTGTCATGTTAGTCCCAAGGAACCCCCTTGACAATGGTAGGGCCCACCTGCTTGCAAGATTCCCCCGTTACGTCAGATCCGGGAGTTTCGGGGTGTGAGCAGTCCTGGAACCCGCGAGAGAGAATCCGACGTCGGTGAGGCCCCGGCACAGAGAGTGATGGTATATTGGCACCCAACACCCATGATACAATCTAACACACATGGCATGGCAAAACATTGGTTTAGGTGGGATCCCGACGCTCCGGGTCCCCTCTCCGGAGATACACTAGCCCCGGTGTAGAAAAAGACGAACCGGCGTCGCCCCCTGCGTGAGCCGGAAGTGGGTAGCAAAGTGGAACTAGTTGCTTGGTTGTGTCATGTTAGTCCCAAGGAACACCATTGACAATGGTAGGGCCCACCTACTTGCAAGATTCCCCCGTTACGTCAGATCCGGGAGTTTTGGGGTGTGAGCAGTCCTGGAACCCGCGAGAGAGAATCCGACGTCGGTGAGGCCCCGGCACAGAGAGTGATGGTATCTTTGGCACCCAAGACCCATGATACAATCTAACACACATGGCATCGCAAAACATTGGTTTAGGTGGGATCCCGACGCTCCGGGTCCCCTCTCCGGAGATACCCTAGCCCCGGTGTAGAAAAAGACGGAACCGGCGTCTAGCCCCCCCTGCGTGAGCCGGAAGTGGGTAGCAAAGTGGAACTAGTTGCTTGGTTGTGTCATGTTAGGCCCAAGGAACACCCTTGACAATGGTAGGGCCCACCTGCTTGCAAGATTCCCCTCCGTTACGTCAGATCCGGGAGTTTCGGGGTGTGAGCAGTCCTGGAACCCGCGAGAGAGAATCCGACGTCGGTGAGGCCCCGGCACAGAGAGTGATGGTATTTTGGCACCCAAGACCCATGATACAATCTAACACACATGGCATGGCAAAACATTGGTTTAGGTGGGATCCTGAAGCTCCGGGTCCCCTCTCCGGAAATACCCTAGCCCCGGTGTAGAAAAAGACGGAACCGGCGTCTAGCCCCCCCTGCGTGAGCCGGAAGTGGGTAGCAAAGTGGAACTAGTTGCTTGGTTGTGTCATGTTAGGCCCAAGGAACACCCTTGACAATGGTAGGGCCCACCTGCTTGCAAGATTCCCCCCGTTACGTCAGATCCGGGAGTTTCGGGGTGTGAGCAGTCCTGGAACCCGCGAGAGAGAATCCGACGTCGGTGAGGCCCCGGCACAGAGAGTGATGGTATCTTTGGCACCCAAGACCCATGATACAATCTAACACACATGGAATGGCAAAACATTGGTTTAGGTGGGATCCCGACGCTCCGGGTCCCCTCTCCGGAGATACCCTAGCCCCGGTGTAGAAAAGACGGAACCGGCGTCTAGCCCCCCTGCGTGAGCCGGAAGTGGGTAGCAAAGTGGAACTAGTTGCTTGGTTGTGTCATGTTAGTCCCAAGGAACCCCCTTGACAATGGTAGGGCCCACCTGCTTGCAAGATTTCCCCCGTTACGTCAGATCCGGGAGTTTCGGGGTGTGAGCAGTCTTGGAACCCGCGAGAGAATCCGACGTCGGTGAGGCCCCGGCACAGAGAGTGATGGTATATTTGGCACCCAACACCCATGATACAATCTAACACACATGGCATGGCAAAACATTGGTTTAGGTGGGATCCCGACGCTCCGGGTCCCCTCTCCGATACACTAGCCCCGGTAGAAAAAGACGGAACCGGCGTCCAGCCCCCTCTGCGTGAGCCGGAAGTGGGTAGCAAAGTGGAACTAGTTGCTTGGTTGTGTCATGTTAGTCCCAAGGAACACCATTGACAATGGTAGGGCCCACCTACTTGCAAGATTCCCCCCGTTACGTCAGATCCGGGAGTTTTGGGGTGTGAGCAGTCCTGGAACCCGCGAGAGAGAATCCGACGTCGGTGAGGCCCCGGCACAGAGAGTGATGGTATCTTTGGCACCAAGACCCATGATACAATCTAACACACATGGCATGGCAAAACATTGGTTTAGGTGGGATCCCGACGCTCCGGGTCCCCTCTCCGGAGATACCCTAGCCCCGGTGTAGAAAAAGACGGAACCGGCGTCTAGCCCCCCCTGCGTGAGCCGGAAGTGGGTAGCAAAGTGGAACTAGTTGCTTGGTTGTGTCATGTTAGGCCCAAGGAACACCCTTGACAATGGTAGGGCCCACCTCTTGCAAGATTCCCCCCGTTACGTCAGATCCGGGAGTTTCGGGGTGTGAGCAGTCCTGGAACCCGCGAGAGA
>JAPCYS010002538.1:0-28247 GCA_028641055.1 Alopecurus myosuroides | reverse complement strand
CTGATAAGTAGATACCAGGGGCGAAACCAAATGAGTACATTTGAATGTACTCAACAAGACATCCTTTATTAGCTTACAATCATGCATACATGCTTATTTGGTGGAGTGGGTAGGCCATACATATGGTTCAGCTACCCATGACAGATAAAAGATTTGCCATGGTTGATTCTTCAAGTTTACCTCTTTGTAAAACAAAATCATTAAAATAAGGTAGTTTTGTTCTCGTAGATATCACATATCTTGGAGGTTTTATAATTCTTTTGGAAAAGAAAGTTTTTCTTTTCAGAGACTTTTAGTAATAGTTTCTTTCTCATCGGTATCTCAGATACCAAGTCATTCCTCCATAGTACCTCTTAGGTACAAGAGCCTTCCTTCAAAACCTCTTTTGAAAAGTTGACAATACTAGCTACATGGCCATTCAACGTCCATATCCGAGGACGCGGCTATCTCGAAATAGTTTTACTCTGCAGAGGTGTACACACTTCCACTAGATCCAGAGTCCGCCATGAAACAACCATGGACTGTTCCCAACCTATGAGAACATCAGATAACTGGTCTTGACTATCCACTCTGTACAAGCTAGTACATGACTATCTCTTCAATTGGGGTTTCCCTCCTGGCAAGCCATGTCACACACCGCTCAATCAGGAGACCCAACTGCTGCATCCGGAGGGAAAATTAATCCCACACTTTAGATGTCCCGTATACTCACTCCTAGCGAATTTCGGTTCGGAGGATCCAATCCCCTATAGCCTTTGAGATAGCACATATACTAACCCTAACAAGTTTTTAATCAAGCCCCTACCCATATTGGGGTAAAGTGGCAGTACGATAATGGTTGTCCAGCGAAGACTAGGTTATGTGTCTTTTGTAAACATTTCTCATAAAATTTCCCACCATAACAAATCCTTCCGGCAGACAGGGTCTCACCCTTCCTCCGGGATTTTCCTTCCATAAGGCATTTGTTTACAAAAACACATTTTATTTAGTTCATTTAAGAACTCAAGTTTTAAGTAGGTGTATGGTATTTATATACCATTTAGTGTAAGGGCTTGGTAATACCAAGTTGACTATTATTATGAGTCCTTATAGGTATTAATAGTAGTAGTAGGATTCACACAAAAAATAGTTTTTTTGAAGCATAGTTTTGTAAAACTTCAGAAGTGAAAAGCATGCATGATAGATAATGATAAGTAGTTTACAGCAAGCATTAGGATGGCTTGCCTTGGTACAAGTGATGGTCCTGATCCTGAAAGTAACAGGAGTTGCAATACCCTTCTTCAGCAATTCCTTCCTCCTCGTTTTCTAACGTCGTAAAAAGAAATAAAGACACACCTTCAGAACCAAACAAGGCAAGCAATGCTACAAGCAATACATACAGCAATCAATCAAGAAGTACCACCCAAAGTTCTCAATTTTTCCCTTAAGAAAAATTGGCATAAAAACTATAGTTGGAAAAATCTGCTTTTTCCTATTGCTTATGTGTGGCCAAAACAATGATTCTTAGTTAAGAACATTATGGACCAGTGGGATATAGCACATGTTACTGGACAGTGGGTGTCCCATAAAACACATTTTGATGCCTAAAATTTCCACAACAATCTCTATGGCTAGCACACACAATTTGCTAAATTACTCAAGTGGTGAAATAAGTTCATAACAACAAGTCAAACCTATTTTCCACCATGAGGCAAACATACCAGTGGGTGTTCCACTAGAAAAAATGCTCACCAAGAGGTTAATAAGCCTCTGGTCACTTTTATAAAAGTGCTCAAACAAACAAACAAGCACCAAAAATTCCTACTCATACTAGTAGAAAATTTAGGAAAACTACTAGACTAGCTTAGACTACACTAGCTAATGTTATGCACAAGTGTGCAAGCTTTCAGAGGCAAAAATACCCCTCTAACCAGTACCATAAATGCTATATCTCACAAAAATATCATAAAAACAAGCTATGAAACAAGGAAAAAACTAAAATTGCCACACATGTGAGGGAATTAAAACTAGGCACAAATGATACTCAAGCAATTTCTAATACTTGAGGGCAAATTAACAAGGTGAAAAACACAAGGATAACAATGCCACAAGGACATTTCATCCTCTGTTTTCAACCACAAAGAAATCATATTTTTCCATAGTGGAAAACAAAACAAAAGGCATGCATGTATAAACTAGTAGGAAATCTAGACCTTAAGCAATGCTATTTTAAATCTATTCTACCCAAACACAAGTAACCGAGGTGTTGTAACCAAAATAATAGTACCCAAAATGGTACTGGTTCCTTGAAAATTTAAGCAAAAGGCTTGATACAAAGCTAGAAATCTCACAAACCTAGATAGGAAATAAGCTATGAGCAAGATTTTATACATGGAAAATAATTCTAAAAATTCTACCACTCAAGCCATTCATTTAACAGGTTCATACAACTTGTAAACATCAATACTACACTAGATAACAACATTACAAGCAACAAACAAAGGTATCATCACCAAAAGATCATATAAAACAAGATCTAGGAATAAAATTTAGACAGAAAGTAACCAAAACTTGTTCTGTCTCTCTAAAATTTTCTGTGGCTCCAAAAAGTAAATACTTCTAGGATGTGATAGTCCTTATCACTACAAAGCCTCTCCAACTTGCCTCACTCAAAAATAATATCCCAAACTCCCTCTAAAATTCATGGAATAGCCCACTGATGTTTTACCAAAATGGATGGCATTTCCAAATGGTAACTCACCTTGATGCAAACTAAAATTCTACTGGTAGGTATTGGAAAGGGCTTTCCAAAACAGTTGAGTTTGCTCAAAAATGTTTTGTATTTTTGAAGTTCTATTCATTTCAATTTTTAGGGTACTGTCTGGCATATGATTTATAGAAACATCATAAAAACTCAAAACAAGTTTCTGCCAGTGGGATATGGTTGTTTTTGTATGGCTACGGGTACAAAAATTAGCAAGCTAAAATAAAAGGTTGCTACCTTTTCCAAGCCTAAAGCTAACACCTATATTTTCTGCCAGAAAAATTCTATTTAGGAAAACTAACAGAAAAAATGCTAACTGGGCTGGATCTGGCGCGCCTGGCCCAACAAACGCGCGGCGCAGCCCGC
This sequence comes from Alopecurus myosuroides, assembly GCA_028641055.1. Classification (NCBI taxonomy): domain Eukaryota; kingdom Viridiplantae; phylum Streptophyta; class Magnoliopsida; order Poales; family Poaceae; genus Alopecurus; species Alopecurus myosuroides. Next base: position 25,138 of record JAPCYS010002538.1, on the reverse strand, counting down.
TAGTACGCGCGCGCGCGCGAAGCGGTAAGTTCAAAGGGGACCGTCGATTTTTAGATCGACGGCTCCTGTGCCTTTCCTCCCCGCGCGCCTCTCTCCTCTCTCTCTCTCGCCGTGGACGAACACCTAGCAGGCACGGGGATTCGCTCACCTCGGGCTCGCGAGAAGCAGTGGGACGGTGCGGGTGTGGGAGAGGGTGGCCTGGGCGACTCCTTAGCGCGGGCACGGGTGGCGAGGAGGCAGGGACACGGCGGCGGCTCGATGTCGCTCTGCGGCTGCTCCGAGGACGGCGGCGAGGAACCTGCAAGCGAGCGGTGGCCAGAGGGTGTCAGGGAGACGGCTAGGGTTACGGGGAGTGCGCGCATGTGAAAAGGGCGAGCTCACACGCACGGGATCAGTTGAATCGACGAGGTGGATCTCACGGTGGCCGGCGAGGAAAAAATGCCCGTGCTCCTCGCACACGGCGAGGCACGGCTTGGCGTCTCGGGGGTGGGGTAGTGGAGTGGTAGGGTGTGTCCAGGCGAGAGGGCTTGGTCTCGATTGCTTTGTAGCCACGAGGCCAAGGTGGGGGTGCTCGGGTACCATTGGCATGGGCATGCCCTTGCCCTTTGGGGTTTCTCCACGGGTGGCAAAGGTTCCAATTGGTGCCTAGGGGTCAAGCCAGTACACAAGGGTGAGCTAAGCCACAGCAAGGGCCAAGGGATGGGCAAAAGGGTGAAAAACCACTATTCCAACCACTAATGTGACATCACTCATTAGTCAAAAGCCACCTCAGTTTTCTCCCTCCCTGGTCAGCCAAAGGAGGATCCAATGCCACCTTCTAGAAGCCTAGTATCCTGGTTTTCGAATTGACAAAGTGGCTAAGCTTGGATCAGTACACACAAGAGCAATCATCAAGTTTAAAAGTGTATTCACTGTTCTGTCAGAGAAATTCAGTTAGGCAGTGTTTCTGAATTTTTCTAAGTGCTGGAAAAAAACAGACAGAGATAGCAAAAGTTGGGCTTGTTTTCACCAAGCAAACAAGCTCTAAATGAGTGATTTAAAAGCTAATCAGAGATAAACTATCCAAGTTTCATAACCAACCATTTGATTTGAAAAAGGATAGGTTTATGGCTCTGAAAATAAATGGCAAAGTAGGTACAATCTCTGTTTTTAAATGCTCAAATTTCTGCTTAACTTTCTGCATCAAAAAATTTTCTGTTGTTTTTCTTTGTAGGTTTTTCCAAGAGTGTAGTTTTGTTGTACTCATTACAGAGAGTAGTTTTGATCAAAGAAAATCCATAATTGGATAATCCTTGTGATGGAAAACAAGGGTTGAAAACAGCTACTTGGCTGTTTTTCAGGGCAAAAATTATATTGGAAGATCTAATGAAATCTTTTCCAATTAATTTTATTTCAAGTTCAAGTTGATTCCTAATCATTAATAACACATTTTCAAGTTGAAACTAAAGGTCACCTCAAGTCTTGAAAAATAATCTCATAAGAGCCTTAGTGGAAAACATAGGAAAACAATTATAAAGCAATGTGTTTCTTAGGAGAAAAACTCCTCAAGTGAGTGAAAAGAAACACACCACTAATATTGCATAGATTAACCTCACTACACAACATGTTGTCCACTTAATTGCATTACAAAAGTCTTAAGAGACTTGCTAAAATACTATTATACAAGTGCTTAAAAACAGGGGTGTGACACTAATCTTGTTCTTAATTGGGAGAAATGCCACTTTATGGTAAATGAAGGAATTGTTCTTGGATATAAAATTTATGAAAGAGGTATTGAACTTGACAGAGCTAAAGTGGAAGCCATAGAGAAAATGCCCTGTCCTAGGGATGTTAAAGGTATTCGTAGTGTTCTTGGTCATGCTAGCTTCTATAAGAGGTTTATTAAAGATTTCTCTAAAATAGCAAAGCCGCTTACTAATCTTCTTCAAAAAGATGTACCATTTGTTTTTGATGATGATTGTAAGGAAGCTTTTGAAACTTTCAAGAAGGCTTTAATTACTGCTCCTATCGTTAAACCACCTGATTTGAATTTACCTTTTGAAATTATGTGTGATGCTAGTGATTTTGCTGTAGGTGTTGTTCTTGGATAGCGCGTAGATAAGAAGTTGAATGTTATTCATTATGCTAGTAAGACTCTTGATACTGCTCAAAAGAATTATTCTACTAATGAAAAAGAGTTCTTAGCTGTAGTTTTTGCATGTGATAAGTTTACGCCTTATATTGTTGATTCAAAGGTTACTATTCATACTGATCATGCTGCTATTAGATACCTTATGGAAAATAAAGATGCTAAGCCTAGGATTATTAGATGGGTGTTGCTTTTACAAGAGTTTGGTTTGTATATTGTGGATAGGAAGGGCGCTGAAAATCATGTTGCTGATAACTTGTCTAGGTTGGAAAACATTCTTTTGACCCTATTCCAGTTAATGATAGTTTTCCAAATGAACAGTTGGCTGCAATAAAGGTAAAATCCAAAGATAGTCCATGGTATGCTGATTATGCTAAGTTTATTGTTTCAACGTATTTGCCTCCAACATTTATAGCTCAACAAAGAAGAAAATTCTTCTATGATTTGAGGCATTATTTTTTGGATGACCCACATTTATATAAAGAAGGAGTAGATGGTATTATGAGAAGATGTGTTCCAGATCATGAACAATATAAAATATTGAAGAAGTTCCATGGTAGTGCTTATGGAGGACATCACGCTGGAGATAGAACCGCACATAAGGTTCTACAATCTGGTTTCTATTGGCCTACTCTCTTTAAAGATGCACGTAAATTTACTTTATCTTGTGATGAATGTCAAAGAGTTGTTAATATTTCTAGACGTAATGAAATGCCTATGAGTTATTCTCTTGTTATGGAGCCTTTTTATTATTGGGGATTTGACTTTATGGGTCCTTTTCCTCCTTCAAATGGTTATACTCATATTCTTGTTGTTGTTGATTATGTTACTAAGTGGGTAGAAGCTATACCTACAAAAAGTGTTGATGGTGAGACCTCTTTAAAAATGCTTAAAGATATTATTTTCCCTAGGTTTTGTGTGCCTAGATATCTTATGACTGATGGGGTTCTCATTTTTTCATGTGGTTTTAAAAACCCTTCCTAAATATGATGTTAATCATAGAATTGCCTCAGTTTATCATCCTCAAACCAATGGGCAAGTAGAATTATCAAATAGAGAAATTAAATCTATCTTGCAAAAGATTGTTAATAAATCTAGGAAGAATTGGTCTGATAAGTTGAATGATGCTTTATGGGATTATAGAACTGCTTATAAAAATCCTATGGGTATGTCTCCTTATAAAATGGTTTATGGAAAAGCTTGTCACTTGCCTTTAGAATTAGAACACAAAGCTTATTGGGCAGTGAAAGAACTTAACAAAGATTTTAAACTTGCTGGTAAGAAAAGAATGCTTAATTTCAATCATTTAGATGAATGGAGATGTGAAGCTTATAAAAATGCTAAGCTCTTTAAAGAGAAAGTTAAACAATGGCATTATAAAATAATCCTTGAAAGAGAGTTTCATGTTGGTGAGAAAGTTCTATTGTATCGGTATCGTCTCAGATTTTTTCCAAGAAAATTACTCTCCAGATGGGAAAGACTTATATTATTGAAGAAGTGTCCCGTTGGGGTGCAATAAAAATTGCTTCCCTCAAATATAACACTACACAAGTGGTAAATGGGCAAAGACTCAACCATTATATTTCTAGGGATTCTTATGATGAAAATGTTGATGTTATTCAAGTAATGACTTCAGAGAAGTTCATTAGAGGGAAGATTCCAGAATCTGCAGAGTCTGTTTTGGAATAGGTAACAATTCTGTTAAGGAAAAGTTCGCGGAATACCTTCCAAGTTATATTTTATTGGTTTTTGGAAAATATGAAAAATACCGAGCCGAAGAAGAGTAGGAGGAGGTGCCCGGAGGCACCATACCATGCCTAGGCTCGGGCCCACCCTTGGTCGCGCCTGGCTATGGTGTGGGAGCCCCGGAGCCCCTCTCTGACTTGTTTTCGACCTGGACTTTCCTTTCGGCACGCATATTTTTGCTATATAACCCCCCCCCCCCCTCGGACCACCCCCCCAAGGTCCGTATATCGTTTTCTCGTCGTGTTTCTGTTTTAAGATGTTTCTGCCAGGATCTGTTTTCAGTTTTAGAAGCATCATGGTCTCCGCCAACAACAACAAAGGGAAGGGACCGAAGGAAGATTATCTCCAAGATCGGAAGCCGGAGGAGGAGATCGAGAGTGGAGCTGAAGGAGATGTAGAAGAAAACCCACGAGTGCGTCCAGACGCTACCATCGCAAGCAATGGAGTGGTTGCAAAACCTTTCAAGCAAACGTCTCCAACGTATCTATAATTTCTGATGCTCCATGATCATATTATGCGAATTGCTACTTGTTTTCTCCCTTATTTGTAGCATTTTTATACGTTTTCCGTGACTAACCTATTAACAAGATGCCAAGTGCCAGTTCCCTATTTTCTGGTGTTTTTGGTTTCAGAAAAGTAGTTCTACAACATTCTCGGAATTGGACCCCACAAAGCCCAAAGTTCCTATTTTCCCTGGAAGCAGGCCAGAACCCCGAAGAGGAGCCGAAGACGGGCACCAGGGGGCCCACACCATAAGGTGGTGCGGGTCCCCCCTTGGCCGTGCCACCTATAGGTGTGGGGCCCCTGGAGCTCCACCGCCTTTGCCCTTTCGCCTATTTAATCCCCCGGATGGAAAATCCTAAGCACCTGATCAAAAATCACCGAAAATTTCCGCAGCGGCCGTCACCGTCAACCCTAGATGAGGGGGGTTCTGAAGCTGTTTCCGGCACCCTGCCGGAGAGGAGATCATCACCGGAGGCCTCTCCATCACCATGCCTGCCTCCGGAGTGATGCGTGAGTAGTTCATCCTTGGACTACGGGTTCGTAGCTATAGCTAGATGGTTGTCTTCTCCTCATATGCCTCCATGTTTAGATCTCGTGAGCTGCCTATCATGATCGAGAAACTTATGCCAAGTTGATTATAGTCTTTATTTGCATATGCTATTTGTGATCTTGCATGCTTTCCATTGCTAGTGGTTGCTCTGACCAAGTAGTTGCTAGTGACTCCAAGAGGGAGTATTTATGCTCGATAGTGGGTTCATGCATCCTCACCACCTTGCTCGTGTGACAGAAACGTGAAGGGGGGATGTGTTGTTGCCATTAGGGAGAAACCAGCGGTGAGAGTGCCCGCGTGCATAATCATTGGTTACATTACACACTTTGTTTAATGCAGTCATCTGTTGCTTGCAACTTAATACCCAAGGGGGTTCAGATGATAACCTGAGGGTGGATTATTAGTCATAGATGTAGATGGATTTCGGTCTATGTATATTGTTGTAATGCCCGCACTAAATATCATAGTAGTCTTCATGCCATATATGTGCACTATGGTACAACCTCTATTTGTCAATTGCCCAGGTGTAATTTGTTCACCCAGCATGCTATCTTTTATGGAGAGACACCACTAGTGAACCTATGAACCCCGGTCCATTTTTCCACACTGTTAAACAAACCAGAAATATTTCCTGCTTTCTTTACTTACTGCAAGCATACATCATTTTCCACACTATACGTCTAATCTTTGTTTTCAGCAAGACCGGTGAGATTGACAACCTCACTGTACCGTTGGGACAAAGTATTTTGGTTGTGTTGTGTGCAGGTTCCACGTTGTTGCTGACACCGGTGAAGCGCCAGCACTACGTCAGTGGCATCAACCTTCCTGAGATCCTCTTCCTCCTACTGGATTGATAACCTTGGTTCTTAACTGAGGGATTGTTTCCGCTTGCTCATCACACCCTCCTCTTGGGGTTTCCAACAACTTCATCAACTCTGCAAGCATCAAGGAATTTCTGGCGCCGTTGCCGGGGAGGAAGAAGTCTTCTGGCAAGGGGAGTCTCTCACTGTCAACCTCTTTATTTTTTTTTATTGTCTTGTTTTTATTTTGTCTTTTTTTTTCTATATTGAAAACACAAAAAAAATTAGTTTACTTTATAGCGGTTATTTATTTGCTTGCTTTTATTCCACTAGAATGAGTATTCGTGAAGTAGAGGTTCGTTCCTTTAGGCAACAAGGGGGAGAGAGTTTAAAAGATGCTTGGTATAGAATAAATGATGCTCATAATAAATGTACAAAAAAAATTCTACCTTGATACTCTTGAGGAACTTTTATGTTGGTATTTCTGGCTGGTATAGGCATGTGTTAGATACTCTTACGGGTGGAATTTTCTAGGAGCTCCTGCTTTGGAAGCCTGCAATTTGATTGAAAGTTTAGTAGGAGCACCCCACATTACAACTGTTAAAACTGAGATCACTTTGGAGGATGTTATTGATAAACTAAACTCTTAGGAAATGAACTTATCAATTTTCCTTGATAATGCTAGCAAAGTTAATTAATTAATAATTACTATTGATAAAAGAATCACTTCTCTAGAAGCTAGCAACACTCATGATAATCAAAGTTTTAGGATTGGTAAACTAGAGGATGCTATGGGAACTTTAAGCTCAACCTTTTAATCTCTTAAATTCAAAAAGGAGAAAGCCTTTATGGGAAAGGAGCAAAGATTCATGTATGCTCCTAAGATGGCTAAACCCAAATCTCAATATGTGTTGAAAATTGCTAAAAGAATTAATGAAACTAAGATTTCTCCTGGGTGTTGTATATTTCCTTAGCAACCCCTCTATATATTTTCTTTTGTGTTTTTGTTGAGCCAAGTAAAGCCTCTAGTGGAAAGTTGAGGCTATATTTCAGATTTCTGAGCGGGAAACAGATTTCTGTTGTCCACTGTTAATTCCGTAAAAAATCACAGAAAATTCAAAATGACCTAAAAAAATTTGTGCTTAATCCTAAGTTATATACGCGAGTTTTCTTAGTCGAACACTTTTTATTTGAGTAACAGAAGATTTTTGAAAAAATCGATCTTTACCTCCTGTTCTGTTTTGACAGATTTCTGCCATTTATTGCATTTGCATCTTAATCTCTTTCTTTTGGTGTTCTTTTGAGAAAAAGAGTTTTAAAAGAAGTTGTGATAGTAGCTAATGTTTTTTTTAGTGTTAGACTTGTGTTGAAACTGAACCATGTGAATTTATTATTTCAATTGCACTAACGTTGCTAATGAAGATTGTGAGAATTTTGGTGTGAAGGAAGTTTTCAAGGGTCAAGAGAAGAGGATGATATGATGTGATCAAGAAGAGTGAAAAGCCTAAACTTAGGGATGCCCCGGTGGTACATCCCAGCAAATTCCAAGAAGACTCAAGCGTCTAAGCTTGGGTATGCCCAAGGCACCCCCTTCTTCATCAACAAATTTTCAGGTCACTTCTAGTGAAACTATATTTTTATTCGTCGCATCTTATGTGCTTTACTTGGAGCGTCTTTTATATTTGTTTTCAGTTTTTTTTTGTTTTTTGCTTTCAGTTTGTTTTTACTTTTTCAATAAGCTTGGTTGGACCCCAGCATTCTTTCATTGGAGAGTGACACACTCCGTTTTTTTATGAGAATACTTTGTATTCTTAATCTATGTCTAGCTGCTGCATTTATTTAGCTCATGTTTTGCATGCATCTCTATTAGAGTTGTTACTTTTAGTAGTGTTATGTGAGTACTCTCATGTTTGCTTGCTGTATCATAAAGAGTATTTTTGTTAAAGCATGTTTTGTATGGTGCTTGTTGGGAGAAGAAAACTGTTGCTTGACACTACTAAAAAATTCAGCAATAACGACGATAGCCAAAAAACTTTTGGTCGTTGAAAAGCTGAGCCAGACTATGCGGGGTGGAATCACATATCCAAATAATTTTAACCACCACCATATTTGCCCGTCGCTAAAACAACTACTGTTATGGTCGTTATTTGCGATCTGTTCCGTTTGTGCGTACAACCCGATAGAAAATCATCAGATCTCCTTTATCTCTCTTCCTTAAAAGTCTCGGTTGCCACACCTGATATTCTGTTAAATCTAGGTCAATATATAATCTAGTCATGTACTCACGGCAACAGACCCATGGCGACGCAACCCCATCTGCCTTCTTCACCCTTCTCGTGACTATTTCTTCTAATGAAATTAGTTGCATGGCCACACTGGCGTGCAGCCGCCGGCCGGTGAGTGCGGTGCACAGCCGATTGCAGAGTGTGTCGTGACTTGGATTGTGCATGCTTCCGTCTCCTCAGATGTGGCACTAATCTGGATGACTGTAAGCAATTGATTAGATCAATCTTGTCTCGTGTCCATGGGACAGGGTGCGATGCTTCGAGACATTTGGCGGCAGCGCGACATCTTGAATGGTTGAAGGTGAGCACAAGCCACTGATACTTCCGCATTTTTATTAGTTGTCCATAACCTATTTGGCAAAACTTTTTCTTTGATTTTTAGGTTTGTGGATTACATGAAGTTGTTTGATAGTAAAATATTGTACGGGAGAGAAACTATGTTTACAAACATTATTAATTTGGTCCGAAGATCCAATACTTATAGATTTTATGGTTTGCATTTTACATACCACTGTAAATTTTCTGAATGATAATCATCCACTAGGACACTCTTTCTATTCTTACAATTTCTGTCATTGCTTTATGTTCTTGTCTTTTTCAGGTTGAGGATTAGCGAACTGATTAGGACCGATGGCCGGAGAGATGAGCGGCGGGACAAAACCTGTGGATGATGACCATTGCAGTCGGAGTAGTTACATTTTAGTTATTTATGTACGTTCTTGTCCAGTGTAAAAGTTCGTTGTAAGCCTATAACGTTTCTCCATATGCGTACATGTCTGCGCATATGCTCTATGGTAACATTATTTTTCTATTGATCACAGTGTTGATTTCAGATGCTTTTAACCAAAATATGTTCTTTATTCTAAAATAAAAATCATCATGCATCAAAGTCTATAACTATATTATAAATGTGGATGTTGATGCCATACAAAATTGGCCCTTTAAAACATCAAAATGGCGAGTGTTCATTTAAAATAATAAAATTATAAAAGTGGCCGTACTAATACATTTGGCGACTACAAAATTGGTCGTTAATACCATAATTATGGTCGTTGTTTCCTCATGAGTAACGACGACATATTGTTTTGTCGTTATAAAATTAACGACAACAAACACTATGTGGTCGTTATTACTTTTAACGACAGAGGCTATAATGACAACAAACGAACACCTGATTATGGTCGTTAATAACTTTTAGCGACCACATTATGACTTTTAACGAACACATCTCTTGTCGTTAAAAAGCATTTTCCCAGTAGTGTGAAGTGGAATTTATAATAGTACTAGTAGAATCTTGTATAGACTGTTGCTAGAACTTTTTCATGCCATGCTAAATGTTATTTTAGTTTTAAAGCCTTGTGGTTACTGAGTAGCATGATTAGCGTCAAATAGCTGAGAGTGTTTAATATGTCTTGAAAGATTCATGAGTTGTTCTTGTCATAGTAAAGCATCAATATATGGTATTCTCTTTCGAATGTTTTATTTGGTTGACTTGGCGCATGCTCACACCATGTTTATGACTACAAACCAGTCACGAATAGCCTCCATGATCACTTAGTTTTTGAACTTGTGATACTGCTTATGCTTTAATTAATGATGTTTATGTCGCTATGCATGATTATGTCTCTTATGCTCTCTTGATTTGTCGCTCCCAGTCTTTTGCTAGCCTCCACCTGTACTGAGTATGAGCTCTACTCGTGCATCCAAACTCCCTTAAACCAAAGTTTTTCCTATTGTGTCCACCATACCTACCTACATGTAGTATTTAACTGCCACTCCAAGTAAATTGCTCATGTGTTAGCTTTAAAACCTTCAAAATTACTCCTACTTTATGTTCCTGTTTTTGCTCATGAGGACGTCAATAGAGAATATTTATCTCACTTCTTGATTGGATTTCACACACTGGACTAGTGGCTTCATCCGCTTATCCAAATGATAGAAGAGCTGGCAGCGGGGTGCCCAGCCCCAAATGAATACAAACAAATTCTCTTCACTATTTTTGCCCATGTTTTATCAGTCAAAGCATAATTGTGTAAACAAAAGAGAAAGAGGGATGACCTTCTACACCAGTTGCATCCTTCACCATGGGAGCCACCCTTGTGAATCCAGTTGTCTTGTGACGTAATGTATTTTCTGTTTACCATTCGTTGACATTAGCATACATCTCCCAAAATATAGACACTCAGTGTCAAACTTTTAATACCTCTGTTTAATAAAATAAAATCTCTAGCACATGAGTGATCCCTTCTTCCCTCCGCGAAGGGCCTTTCTTTTACTTTTATGTTGAGTCTCCATCTTCTACCTTTATGCACAGTTGAGAGAGCATTTTGCCATTCTGAGTTCTATGTGCATTTGTCCCATAAACATCAATAATTACCTCATAATGTGATATTATTTGTTCTTAAAATATTTGTTCTAGTCTTCCTCATGACCTTTGAAGGTGTCCTGGCATTTCTGTTTTGCCCCACTCTTAAGGACTAGCAAAATATCACTTTGCCATGCTTTCTCTATACCTGAAACAACTATTTACCTTTCTTTGCATTATTATTCGTGATCCTTTATTTGAGTTACTCTTCGTGATGCAAAGTAATTGCTATGCTTTATTATTAAAGTTTTATTATCATGTTTGTGTTTGAAGTTCTATGATCTCAGCGTGCATATGCTTTTACATTAGATTGATCAAGTTTATGTTAGTAGCATGTCACCTCAGAAATTATTGTTTTATCGTTTACCTACTCAAGGACGAGTAGGAACTAAGCCTGGGGATGCTTGATACCTCTCCAGCGTATCTATAATTTATGGTCCTCCATGATCATATTATGCCAATTGCTACTTGTTTTCTCCCTTATTTGTAGCATTTTATACGTTTTTCGGGACTAACCTATTAACAAGATGCCAAGTGCCAGTTCCCTGTTTTCTGCTGTTTTTGGTTTCAGAAAAGTTGTTCTGGAAACATTCTCGAAATTGGACCCCACAAATCCCGAAGTTCCTATTTTCCCCGGAAGCATCCAGAACACCGAAGAGGAGTCGAAGACGGGCACCAGGGGGCCACACCATAGGGTGGCGCGGGTCCCCCCTTGGCGGCGCCACCTATAGGTGTGGGGCCCCTGGAGCTCCACCGCCTTTGCCCTTTCACCTATTTAATCCCCCCGGATGGAAAACCCTAAGCACCTGATCAAAAATCCCCGAAAATTCCGAGCCGCCGTCACCATCAACCCTAGATCAGCGGGTTTTTGAAACTGTTTCCAGCACCCCTGCCGGAGAGGAGATCATCACCGGAGGCCTCTCCATCACCATGCCTGCCTCCGGAGTGATGGGTGAGTAGTTCATCCTTGGACTACAGGTTCGTAGCTGTAGCTAGGTGGTTGTCTTCTCCTCATATGTGTAAGGACCCCATACCGGCAGTCTGAAACCCTCCGTATGCATACATTCACGATCCCAGAAAGATCAGTCGTGAACAACATACAAAGTTGGCATACAGAAATACATCATCCATTACACGAATACATAAAGGTATTACATAAATGATCACATGATCAAGTTTAACACAACTGCACATAGGGAAGGCAACTTATCATACACAGCGGAAGACAATTAAAAACACAACGTAGATGAGCCCAAGTCACGCCTTAACCTACAGGCTGCTGACCCGGAGACAATCCTAGTTCGCAAAGTCGTCAGCTCCGTACTTCTCTTCATAGATCTCCTTCGGAGGCTCCTTCTCAAAATCTGGCAAGTAGATACCAGGGGCGAAACCATAATGAGTACATTTGAATGTACTCAGCAAGACATCCATCATGTCACTTACCAAACATGCAAATATGCTTATATGGTGGAATAGGTAGGCTATAAATAGGGTTCACTATCAATGGTGTTCATATATGATGACACCACAGTTGCAGTCAGGTTAATCTGTATCTTCGTTGAAGAAGATACTTCAGAAGAAAAATAATATAGTTTTATTTCTCTTGTAGATATCACATGTACAAGAGGTTTTGTAAAGCTTTGTTAAAGAATATTTTCTCTTTGCAAAACTTCTTGGAATCAGTTTCCAGAATTCTTTCTTAGAGTAGAAAAGGTTTTCTTTGCAAAACATTTTGTTTTGTATAACGACATCTGGCTTTTCATCATCGACAGTACCTCCACGGTATAAGTTTTCATTCCTTTCCGAACTTCACAAGTTCAACACTTCCTTTAAAAAAAAACTCCTTTTTGAAAACATTGACACAATGCTAGCTACATGGCCATTCAACTGTCCATATCCGAGGACGCGGCTTCTTCGAAAAAGTTGTACTCTGCAGAGGTGTACCCATCCACCAGATCCAGTACACCTACCGTGAACAACCACGGACTGTAACAACAGTATGTAAACATCAGGTATCTGATCATAACCATCCACTATGTTCAAACTAGAATATCCCTATCTCTCGGTTGAGTAGAATCTCCCCGGCAACAAGTCCCACTCTGCCTAGCCGGGAGCCTCAACGAATGCGTCCGGAGGGAAAATTAATCCCACACTTTATATGTCTCAACATTGGGAGTTTTGACGACATTCAGTTCGAGGGTACGACGTCCCTTATAGCAAGTGAGATAGCACACACTAATAAGAACAAACTTCAAGTTAAGCCCCGTGCCCATGTTTGGGTAGGGTGGCAGTACGGTAAAGGTTGTCCGGCGAAGACTAGGTTATGTGTCATTTTTGAAAACACCAATTTCTCAAAAATGACCACTTCCACATTCCTCCGGAGAATAAGGATCCGCCTTTTCTCTGGGTTTTTTCCGTAAAGCCTTTGTTTTGTAAAATCACAATTTTAGGGTGTCCACTTAGGGACTAGTATATTTGATGGTAATAAATACCATATGATGGCTTATGGGCTTGGTATTACCAAGTTTAACTACTGGCATGATAGTAACCTATATAATAGTATAGTAGTAATAGCCACATCAAAAATAGTTTTTGATAATCAAGTTTTGGTAAAACTTCAGAGGTAAAACATGCATGATAGATAATGATATGTATTGTATCAGCAAGCATCAGGATGGCTTGCCTGGTAACTCCTTGTGTCCCTGGTTTTGGAGTGACTGGAACTTGAAACCGAGCTTCACGACACTCCCTTCCTCTTCGTTTTCTAACGCCGTAAAAAGAATGAAGGACACGCATTCAGAACCAATCAAGGCAAGCAACAATGCATAACAATACATACAGCAAGGAAACTAATAATAACCAATCACCCAATTATTAATTGAGGCAAACAATCAAACAAACACACTTGGCAGAAATGCCAATTAATAAGACAACTCAAGGTTGGAGAAACATATCTCACAACCTCAATATCATGGATTCAGTGGGTGTGCCACTCTCATACCAAGATATTAAGAAACCCAAAATACACTTAGTTTCACAAGGGTGAGACTACTAAAAGTATATAAAACATGCACAATAATAATCATGGCAATGGGTCTATCAACCAAACCACAAAAAGAACAAGGTAGCTATTCTACTAAGCCTAAATTCACATCAATAATAAATAAAACACATGATTTGCAAAAGTTACTGTTACAAATCAGTGAGCCTACACAAGTGCAACAAGGCAATAGATTCATCACAAAACACACAATTCTCATGGTGAGAACAATAGCAACAAAGACTAAAAAGGAGGAATCCTATTGACATGCTTCTACTAAGGGTTTGCTATGCAAGCATACATAACAAGTAAAGTACTAAAATGCAAACAAGGAACCATGTTATCATAATGGGAAATTAAAACATGTCCTCATGCTAGGATACACAAATATCTACCAAACACAAGTTGGCAGGAAAAATAATTTAATACAAAAATGCTAGGGAAACTAGTACTACTCAAACATGAAGAACCAATGGATACATTTCAATAAAGTAATTGAAATACAACCAGAGGGTCCATGTTATAAAAACAGGAGTGAAAAACATCTATAATTGCTATAACAAAAATACCCCATTTAAATAAACAAGGCATCAATTTGCAGGGCAACTCCTACATACTAGTGGTAATAAAAAGGGCATTACTAGAGGAATCAAACCACACTCCAAGAATGGGTTTTTCCTAGCAAGCCACACATTATTACAACCACTTACAAACAGAAGCATACACATTTTCATTTAGCACTCATAAGCTCAAGGCAAAAATACTAGGCACTCATTAGTTAGAGAACTATATAAAAGATACACATCTAGTGTGGGGGAAATAATGTTTCCACCAAAAATGCAATTACACCAGTGGGTGTTCCACTAGCATATCAAAGCATTAAGAGGTCACAAGGCCTCTGGTCACACTTGCTAAAAATTAACAAAAGACTAAACTAGCATCTAGTGCAATAACCATACTAGTAGAAAATAATAGGATGCTAAAATAAGCAAGGTAATGATACTCATGCTATTATTCCCACACAAGTGAAAACTTCAGGGGTCAAGTACTTATAAAAACATCATCAAAATTCTACTGGTCCTATGAACACAACACAAAAATATGTGGCTACACAACCACAAATGTTTATGCCAAAAATTCTACACATGAGAGAATTTTTCCAACATTTGCATAGTGATGACTAAACTACTCATGCTTCTCTACCAACTCAAATGCAAGATAGCAGAGGTGATACCAACCAAAAATAAGTACCAACATGGTACTGGATCCAAACTCTCAACACAAAAATCCAAGTGCTTGCACATAAGTTCATCACTCAAAAATTCTATGCAAGTATTAACTAGAGATAAAACATTTGCTATTCTCATAAATCCTATTTCTTCTCCACTCAAGTCCACACAATCTAACATGCTAAAATAGCTAAGTAAACCTTAGAAAACAAGTTCACACAACTTTTACATGCTAGAAAACAATATTGCAACACAAAAATATGTTCACACAAATTAATTACCTAAAATGCCAAAATGGCAGAAACATGCAAAATAAAGATCTGTCCACCAAATTTTCTATAATCTCTCCTATCTAAAAGAAGGAATTCGTTCCTTCAACCGTCCATGAAAACATCCTGTCGTCAAGCGTCCAACATCCTGTCATCCTCCACCGCGCGTTTCGCTTTGTCCGTCCGTCGAGCCCTCCTCCCACCCTAATTACGCGAGTCAAAATCCCCTAATTAGGTAAGTCAAAATCCCCTAATCACACCAGCGTGCCCCCACCCAGCCGCTCTCCTCTCTCTCCCTCCCGCGACAGATTCCGGCGCCACGCACACCTACTCCAGCGAATCCTCACACAGGTCGCCGGATCTGGCCATCGCCGCCTCCACCGTGCAGATTCTTCTGTCTCCGCTACCACCTCCACATCGACTATTCCAGTCTACCGCACTTCTCTAGGACATGGAGACCAGACGACTTCCCCCAGATCAAGAGCAGCATCAGCAGCACAGGGATGCGTCTCGAGGCCTGGTTTTGGGCATAGGTGCCCATGAGCTGGGCATGGAGGTGAGGATCTGACCTCCTCGCTTTATCTTCTCTTTTTCGAGACTTTTTTATGTGTAACGTTTCATTTGAATCTAAGGTGAACCTGTCGATTTTGGTTTCTTCTAATGGCTTTTGATTGATTTGGTGAAGCCTTAGGGTTTTATAAAACCATTTTTGTTTGTCTTCTGTAAATTTGAGGTAGACGCGTGCTCTGTCCATGGCGTTATTAAGGCCTGGACGTGGTCTCGAGGCCGCGATCCTGCATGGTGAGTGATTTCAACCATGGGACCCGTGGTAGAATTATCTTGCTACTAGAAGGTTCATATTTTTCCGTTGAGTTATCCTTCAAAATTTGATATGCAGAAGTATTACACAGTCAGTTGAGTTGAGGATCTGGGATGACTCTTCCTCTTTTTTTAACCTGTATGTATGTGATGAGCCAGCCAATAGGGATGGACTTGTCATGCCCCATGGCTTGTTGTGTACGTATGTTGCTACTTAGTTTGTGGGCGGGGATCAGTCGATTAGTAACCAGTAATTGTACAATGAATTTAACAACCATGTATGCGCTTTCAGATTTTCATGTACCTTTTGAAAAGTTCCCACCTGATTAAAGGCACGAGATTCTTATCTTTGTGAAGATGGTCACAAATCTGGTCGTGATCATGAAAATAATAACTGTACAATTTTTCAGGCAACTATATCTTGTATGTGGATGGATATCTCAGTAAAAAATGGTTCTTTCCCCACTACTTGATATTCAAGTATGCTATCAAATGTGTCCATACTGTGTTAGTGAGCTCAAATTTTGCTAAATGATCAACCTAATAAACATCAAACTTTGATGCTAGGACAAGTGTGTTTGGTGCTTCCAAATTATAATTCTTATACATACATCTATTGTTTGGTTTGCCCAGTTTCAGGACTTTTTCCAGGCCAAGTGTTCAGGTTGAACCAAATTTAGTGGCTGATTTTGTCTACCCTTTGCTTATCCCATAGAGAAATTAGAGTGATCTTTTTTTTTTGTTTCAACCTTACGTAATGTCCGGACTAGAATGTTCTTGTCATTTGGCTGTAACTTTTATAGTTTGGTGCATTTTCTTGCCATGCGCCAGCATTGACATCTTGTTGCATTACTTACATGTAAGCAAGAGTGTGCACATTGCATCCTATTAAGCCCAGTTGAGTCTCTTGCTCTCTGCTCTCCTAATTGTCTCAGCTCTCATTAAGCTGTACTTCCTCTGTTGCCTGCTTCCAATCATTTATGCCTATGTGCAGTATTGTTTCCTGGTTTTGGTAATGCAGAGAGGTGTGGTCTTGCAAGGACAATGTGGACCTGATGTAGCTTAGTCAAACTCGCAATGACTTGAAGTTTGCATTAATGAATGAAGTTTCTGTTTTGATTGTGCCGCAGAATTCGAGCTTGACCAGGGGCAGACTGATCAGTGATGAACATGGTGTTCTCATTAGAATGCATGAATGTGCTTTAGTACTTTGAGGTAAAGCATGTATTGCAAGGCATCAGCTTTAAGGTGAGTTCTCCTAGGAACTTTAAATTTTCGACTACTTACTGATTACCTGTCGGGCATAATTTCAGACCAGTGATTTTTTTTATTGAAAACCAACGCTTTTTGACAGAAAACCAACTGTCTGTACTAGGGTGCTTAGATGTTGTGTTCAAATGCATCTGCAGATGCAGCCATGATTAATAACTGGTCAAAGAATCTGGTGAGCACATGCATATTTTGTGATTCATGCTATATTTCATACCTTAAACATAGTTCCCACGGTTCAGTCACTTGTTCTTTACCTTGTTCATACTCTCCACAGAACAGTGACCCTACATCTTAGATACTAGCTTTATTTCTGTTATGATACTTTTTGGGTTGCATTGGCTTTTTATTTACGGTTTCAGTTATGATCCAAAATGATACTTTTATTATTTTGCAGATTAGACACGGTGAAGCTGTCGGAATTATCACTCCTCAAGAAGGAGGTTCTGGCTTTGTGCGACCATTCAAGAGCGGATCCGGTCGGGCATTAGGTCGGAGATAGCATGGAGCAGCAATTCAAGAAGGTGTCGGTGTCACATTGACCAGCTCCTAATGGAGGACGAAGACGCCATTGACCAGCGCTTTTCATCCCCACCTCCTTCTCAAGGCCTATTTCCCCCAATGTGCAGCGCCGTTCTTGACCGTGAGGATGGAGATGTTGGCTTCCCTAGCAGCTTGGCCAGATCTTTGCGCCGTGCCTTGACCTCCGCCTCTGAGAGCTCTTTGTCCGTGTGGCGTGTCTGGGTATCCTTCCTCCCCTTCGATACTTGCGAGCGGCACCAGCGCTGCAAGGACGGAGACTCCATGAGAAGGTACGTTGACCTGACCGCTACCTCGGACCAGTGGTTGCGCCAGATGGAGAAGGAGCAGGAGCCGCTGTCGTCGCCACAACTGTTGCGTTCGCTTCAAACCCCTCTCTCTTCCATCCTCTCTGACTATCTCTCACCCCCTCTGTTTCTCTCAGCAGGTAGTGACAGGGAGAAAGCAGATACATGGGCCCACCAGAGCTTGATTCCATGGCCCCCAGTGAGGTTCGTTACTGCAAGTGCATGGTCTTCCTAGCCAAGGTATTCAAAGTTTTAAAGACCTTACAAAATTTCACGATGTGTTTTCATATTGTTATGATTAATTAGCAAGTGTATTGACAAGTGCATAGATGAAATACGATTTATGTGTAGCAGCAAGTCTGATGTGGCTAGACTAATTTTGACATGTAAAATTCCATTGACACTTCTGTGGTAACAGTACAAGTTTCTAAAGAACGTAGGCATGGCTGGTGCTATACTATTTTATCTTTTGCATAGTGGTCAGTAGTACTTCCAGATCTCTAAATCCTGGAAATAATTTAGCTGAAAACCAATTGGTTGTCTAGCGTTAAAGATGTTGATTGAGTGATTGATGTTGATAATGCAGTGACCCTCTTATATATATTGTGGTCCCTCGGGTCTTGCGCAGGTGTTGCCGGCGTGTACGGCAACCATGACGCTGAAGGCCGGCGACCAGGCTGAAGATGAGCGGGTTCATTCCTGCGCAGATGGAGTTCAACTGGCGGCTGAAATAGCCTTAATATGGCGGTAGCATGTCAAATGATCATGACGGGGATGCCTCTGTTTTTTGCGCCGCATCTTTGGATGATGATATATTTGGAACTTTAAACTATAAAGACAAGACGTAGCAGACATTTGCGGGTGAGCTAGGGATAAGTTGATCCTTCAGCTGATACTCTGATAGAGGCAGGCAAGATAAGAAAAGTCTCAGGCTGGTGAGGTTTGAGAGAGATTAGTGGTTTCACTAGGGATCATCAAGCTTCGACTATACGTACATCATGGTATGCCATTGAGAAGCCGTCAACCCTTTCTGAAAAGAAGATGTAGATTATAAAGAGATTAAAGGGACATGAAAATGTTGTGTACTGCGGTGTGTTTGAACTTTTTTGCTTTCTGAATTTAATTATGTTAAGAGAAACTATTTGAATCTCGGCTTCTTAAAAACTCCACTTGGGATAGTGGATAACTTAAATCACCAATTTTTTTTAGTAATTGTTTATGGAGGCTCCAATCAAGTGACTTGCACCAATTGATGAACAATAAATCCTAGATATTTAGTTGTCGGAGCCTTGAATAGGTTGATCATGGGTAGTTTGATTGTAAACATGTTTGATTGCGTGTGGGCTAGGTCCTGATTGCTGCAGTGTCCTGAATAATAATCTCAGAAATGATCATCCAAAGTCACCGGTGATCTTAGTTTTAGAGTGGGCGAAAGAAACAAACATTGATAGTGAAGTCATATTTATTCTCATATGTTCAAACGGAATTTTACTAAAGGCAATATCTAACATAAATTTTGGTTTTGATCTATACAGATATGAACTTACTTTGTGCATTCTGATTACTTCTATTTTTTTTTGTCTCCCGTTGCAACGCACGGGCAGATTACTAGTGCTCTAAAAATTAAACCCAGATAGGTATGGATAGCCCTAAACATATACACGACCATCCAATTTAGTTTGCATCAAAAATCATCTTTAATGATTTTATAAAAATCACCAAAGTGCTCTCTGGTGTTTTACCAAATTGCATGCCATTTCAAAAATACTAGGAATTTGGAAACAAGGTTACTTTCTCCTGTTAGGAAATTTCAAGGGATTTCCAATACAATTGGATACACCTCATTCTGAGTTGTGGATTTAAAATGGTGCTCATTTTGCTGTTTCTGGTACCTGTTGCCAAAACATTTTTCATGTCTAAAATATTCGTCAAAAAGTAGATCTACAAATTGGAGATGGTTTAGATTTAGTTTCTTTACCACTGTGAATTTTTTCTTGGTCAAATTCATCTTTTACGTTAGTTTTTAAGGCCAAAAGTAAACATGCTCGTTTCTGGAAAAAATTAAAATGGAAAAAGAATCGTGGATGGGCTAGATCAACAACTGGGCCGGCCAGATCCATTTTCACCGCGAGGGGATCCAGCCGCTGACGCTGACCAGAGGGCCAGGCAGCCACGGTGGCAGCCACGTGGGCAGACGCGGCCCACCCGCGGGTTTGACCGCCCCAGCGCGCGGTCAAGCCACGCTGACGGCATACGACGTCACTCGCCGGCGGGAGGAACTCCGGCGAGGCCAAAATCTGTTGATTCCATCCACCGTTTTACGAATCAAAAATACCTACGCGTTGTCATCGACGCGGGCAACCGAACGAGCGCAGTCTCGCTTCCAGGCGACCACCGGAGAGCGGCGGCGACGACGGCGCGCGGCGGCCGAGAGAGGAGGACGGCGCGGCGAGGGATCCAGAGGGCAAGGGAGAGGGGAAAGGGGACGGTGAGGGGCGCACGCTCACCCTAGACGCGCGGGGACACTCGGCGAAGGCGGAGGGGGCTCGAGTCGACGGCGATCTCCCGCCGGAGTTCGCCGGACCCGAAGAAGAAACCGGACGGCCCGGGCTCCTCGAGGCATCCCGCCTCGATTCCTTCTGCCCACACGACCAGCACGACGTGGCGGAGAGGGTGGTTCAAACGGCGACTGCTCGCGAGCTCTGAATCGGCCGAATCGACGGCGAGCTATTCGGCTAGGGTTTCGGTTTTGGGGATTTTACAGAGAGAGAGAGAGGAGCTCGAGGGGGAGAGAGAGAGGGGGCAGGTAGGGTGCACATGGGGGGGGGGGGGTTTATCCACAAGGATACCTTCCCCTCGAAGGCATGAAGCCATGGGCCATGCCTCCACTGCAGCTACAGCAAGGCTACAGGAAGAAGAAGAAGAAGATGACTCGGATTACAAACAAGTCCCTGGCCAATTACAAAGACATCCTTTTGCCTCTTTTCCCTCTCTGAAAAATGTTATTTTCACTAAGCACACCAAGTCATAATTAGAAATCCTTTTGCCCAAAATTCTTATTAGTTGCGATGCACAACATATGTGAAAATTGGCTCAATTGGATAAACTTGATAGTTCAAAGTTGTTCAAATTTCAATTCTGACATAAATGGACATTGAATTTATTAACCCACTTAGGAGCTTCCAAAAATGATAATTTTTGGCACAAATTCCTTATTTGGTGTGTTCCTTGTGTGGTAGAAAACTCAAGTCATTGTGAGTTACTTCATAGAACAAACTTGTTCAAATTTCAAAAAGGTGTTGTCTAGAAAACAGGGGTTTTTGGCAACTTAAACTATTCAAAAACTAGTGCCCTTTTGGTTATCATCCTTATTTATGATATAGAGCATGTGGTATTTATTTCATGGCAATTTGAAAAAGTTTGTAGAACAAACTTGTTCAAAATTCCAAATGTTGCTGTGGAGAAAAATCATGTTTTCAGGACTTTAATGGATTCAATTTTTGGTCTCCTCTTGTGTGTGTTCCTTGTTTGATATAAGGAAGCACTGGTATCAAAATCAGATCATTTTGAGAAAGTTTCCAATAGTAACTTGTTTGAGTTTCCTGTTTCTGGAAATATTGAAAATTGAATTTAATAAGGCACTTGGCTTTTCTTTAACAATTCTTTGCCAAAATATTTATGTGACTAGAGATAGCAAGTCAATTCTCTCCAATACTTTTGTTTTTAAGCTTTCAAGGTTGGAAAAACATTTGATAAGATTTTGGTGAAGCATCTAAGAATGCCTCTTTTTCCTGATAATCTTTTAGGGAAATTTATTAAGTGTTTCCTCTTTCTTAATTTAGGCCTTGGAATAATATCCAACAAGTATGGGATTCATAAGATAGTTTTGGAAAACTCTTTGATCAATATTTACTTTAGAAAATATTGCCAAGGTCATTGGAACAATATGTTGAATATTTTTAGTTTACTGCTTTGCTATCTTTTTAAGTTTGTTTAGTTGCACTCAAACAAACACAACCAAAGTTTATTTGTCAAGCAATTAGCAAAACAACTGTATTTTCAGGTATTCCAAAATTGGTATGTGACAATATGCCTCCATGTTTTGATCTCATGAGCTGCCTATCATGATCGAGATTTATTTTATGGAAATCTATGTGCTGTGTTTGCTGGGATCCGATGAATATTGAACTTATGCCAAGTTGATTATAGTCTTTATTTGCATATGCTATTTTTGATCTCGCATGCTTTCCGTTGCTAGTGGTTCCTAGGGCCAAGTAGTTGCTAGTGACTCCAAGAGGGAGTATTTATGATCGATAGTGGGTTCATGCCTCCTCACCACCTTGCTCGAGTGACAGAAACGTGAAGGGGGATGTGCTGTTGCCATTAGGGAGAAAACTACGGTGAGAGTGCCCGCGTGCATAATCATTGCTTACATTACACACTTTGTTTAATGCAGCTATCTGTTGCTTGCAACTTAATACCTAAGGGGGTTCGGATGATAACCTGAGGGTGGATTATTAGTCATAGATGCAGATGGATTTCGGTCTATGTATATTGTTGTAATGCCCGCACTAAATATCATAGTAGTCTTGATGTCACATATTTTCACTAAGGTGCAACCTCTATTTGTCAATTGCCCAGCTGTAATTTGTTCATCCAGCATGCTATCTTTTATGGAGAGACACCACTAGTGAACCTATGAACCCCAGTCCATTTTTCCACACTATTAAACAAACCACAACTATGTCCTGCTTTATTTACTTACTACAAGCATACATCATTTTCCACACTATACGTCTAATCTTTGTTTTCAGCAAGACCGGTGAGATTGACAACCTCACTGTACCGTTGGGACAAAGTATTTTGGTTGTGTTGTATGCAGGTTCCACGTTGTTGCTGACACCGGTGAAGCGCCAGCACCATCGTCAGTGGCATCAACCTTCCTGAGATCCTCTTCCTCCTACTGGATTGATAACCTTGGTTCTTAACTGAGGGAAATTCTTGCCGCTTACTCATCACACCCTCCTCTTGGGGTTTCCAACAACTTCATCAACTCTGCAAGCATCAAGGCCCACATCACTTCTTAGCTTGAAGGACACCACTTTCAGGCATAAAGAAACCTTTCCGTACTTTAATTCATGAGTATAAATCTAGGAGGGTACTCGATGCAAAGTTGCCTTCTTGCTGCGATATGGATCGTTCTAACCGTGCAGATGAAGAAAGCTCTCGACCTAAGGAAGTGTGGGGGGGAATCTTGATGGCTGAAATTCACCGTCTGACAAGCATCAATATGGAAATGATGTGTATGCTTATGTTCGCAATTGAAGATCTGAAGAAATCAATTGATGAGTGCATTGAGAAGGATTCACCACCACCACCGAAGAATTGATTTGTCATTGGTATTGGCATCTCCTGTGCTTGTTCCAAGCTTGGGGTAGTGCCACGGTATCACACCTTTATCATTCAACGTTTTACCTTTTAGTAGAGTCATATCGTGAGTAGAGGAAATATCATATTGGATGGTTTGCAGTATGGAAGTGTCGATATCTAGTTGGTTATCATTGTATCTCTTGGTTTGAGTTGCCGTAATGAAATATTAATGGGAAGTTTCATCATCTACTTGCTCTACTTTATTTTAGTTTGCAATTTTTGTTATGTGATTGATCTTGTTATTAATATTGGTATCAATGTTGGAGCTTCAAGTTAATTTAGTTGGTTTTGGCAAACTTAGCGTTGGTCAGTAGCTACAATACGTTGAGACTTAAGTAGAAAAGAGGGAGTTGCATGTAGATATATTATTCCATGATCTTTCTTTGTTGTTAGCTCATAAGCTTAGTATTCTCAAATAAGTTTGTTTGTACCTTCATGGAAGATTGCATGATTGGCTTTATCATATTTTTTTTTGTTTGTTTTACCTCAATTCTTATGCTTACTACCCAACCTTGCTAGCCAAAAACCTGTACTGAGAGGGAATGCTTCTCGTGCATCCAAACCTTGAGCCCCAAAACCTTGCCATTGGTGTCCAACATACCTACCTATATGTGTTATTTCACCGTCGCTCCAAGTAAATTGCTTGTGTGTTATCTTTAAACCTTCAAAATTGCACATGTTTTGTGCCCCTGTTTTAGCTCATGAGGACACAAATAGAGAATCTGTATCTCACTTTTTGATTGGATTTCACACCCTGGACTAGTGGCTTCATCCTCTTATCCAAATGATAGAAGAGCTGGCAGCGGGGTTCCCAGCCCCAAATAATAATACAAATTCTCTTCATTATTTTTGCCCCTGATTTATCAATCAAAGCATATTTGTGTAAACAAAAGAGAAAGAGGGATGACCTTCTATACCAGTTGCGTCCTTCTATGGGAGCCGCTCTTGTGAGGTCTAGTTGGCTTGTGACGTACTGTATTTTCTGTTTTCCATTCGTTGACATAAACATACACCTCTCTCAAAATTAGACACTCATCCATGGTTTGTGATTGTTGGCAGACACCCGAGGTTCCGGTTAGCCATGGTTTGTGTAAGAAAGTTTGGAGGAGTGTCAACCATTTTATACCTCTGTTTACAAAATAAAAGCTCTAGCACATGAGTGATCCATGCTTCCCTCTGCGAAGGGCCTATCTTTTACCTTCATGTTGACTCAGTAAACCTACTTCTTTCTGTCTTAAGCAAGCATTTGAGTTGTTGTGATTCATCCATCTATATGTTGATTTACTCAATCATGTTCTTTGTTCTTCCTTGATTGTACAAATGCTTTTATATGTTTGAATACCACTTTGAAAGTTACCAATGTCTTCAAAGAGACCGTTATAATTGAGCATGACAAACTATGCAATATAAGCTCTAGTATAAAGACTCTGATCGAAAGATAAGTACACTGTTAATTGTTCTCTGACCAAGAACGAAGTTTGCCTTTACCAATTTTTATTTCCTTTTTGCACCTTTATTGTTCCTTTACTTGTTTCAAGTTTTATTATATGAGAGGAAGTTTCTGTCTAAAATGACTTGTTTTTGTTAAATGTGATGTCTCTTGTCCGTATTTTATTTATCGGCACCTCACTCCATAAACCGGTGGTCATGTTTACTGAGTTCAGTTTCGCTTGGGGACAAGTGAGGTCTAAGCTTGGGGGACTTAATACGTCCATTTTGCATCACTGTTTTATATTGTTATTTTCTGTTATTCATCGATATATTTCACGTTATGATGCATCACTTATGTTATTTTATCTTATTTTGCATGTTTTACAATTTTTGGAGAATAAACACCGGAACCAGAAATCTGATGGAAAAAAGCACCGTCGAGATAC
>JAPCYS010000890.1:0-28260 GCA_028641055.1 Alopecurus myosuroides | reverse complement strand
TCACATAAACAGACAAATTTTCAGTTATTTTTCATGGACCTTCCCTATCATACCAATTGTGCATGTCATAATTACAACATGAATGAATTTAAGGATGCATTTTTCATGAGCTATGAGCAAAACAACCGTAGGGTCATGAACCAGGAGGCTGCATAGAACATGCATGATACACAGAGAATTTTTAGCCCATTCTTACTTGTATTCGCAATGGAATCGGAATATATTTATGCACCGAGAGTAGACCTGACAATCTATCACGACTCTGTATCATTTGAGCGCCTGCTCGGCCACCTCGGCCACCTCGAACATCATATGATTCATATGTGCTTAAATTAAGGAAAGCGCTTCAAAACGTCCGGGGGAACGCTGCGTTCCGTCCCCCGGGTCGCTGGCTGTTGGATCCGTGCGGATCGAACGGTTGGGGCAGAACCCACGTCCCACTCGCGTCGGTAGGGATTAGTACAACCCCGTAGGAGCATTTTGCGGTTCCCCATTTTCGGCTCGCCCGTTACGCTCTGGGCGCGCGACGCGGGCGGCGACGAGAGGCGGCGCGGGCGGCGGCGCTGCCGAGTTTTCCGCGTGTTCTCTGGTGAGGTTCCGCGCGCCCCATCCTCCTTTTTGCTAGCACACTTCTTCTCCGGTGAGGTTCCGCGCCCCCTTCTGCCCTTCTCTAGTTAGGCGACAAGGGCGGCGACAAGAGGCGGCGCTGTCGAGATCCGCGTGCCCCCATCCTCCCCTGTGCTAGCACGCTGCCCCTGTTCCGCGCGCCCCTTGCCCCCTTCTCTAGCTCGTAGTTCCGACTAGATTCGTCGATGTGCGGCCTTCCTCCCTTCTCAAGCGCTCTGCTCCGGCTAGTTGCACTCCAATCCACCCCCCGTGTGTAGCACACCTGTTTTTAGTTGGATTCGTTTTGTGCAAAATTGAACTCTGAAATCATCTATGCTTTGCAGGCATAGGTTTCCCTAATGGGCCACAACATAGATCTGCTTGTAATCTCTAAGTAGCAGCAATGGAGTTTTGTTTTATTTCAAACTCCCCTCCCCCCTGACCTTTTCTTAGTGGTTTATTTTTCTTTCATGTTGCTTGTATGTCCTAGGAGGTAGCATCTCATCTCCTTATCTGTTTTAATTCTTTGTCAGTTGGATACATATCCTTATGTTTTAGGTTTTTTTGTAGCAAGTTGTTTGTTGTTTTGCTGCTATGATGTTTTAGGTAGCATTTTTTGTGTTTTTTGTTGCTGCCATGATGTTCTATGTTAATGTGTGCCACATTTGCTCTATATCTGTTCACTGTTTTTCAAATTTTGTGTAAATAAATTGTGTTGCTACAATTCTATTCATGATGTGCTATTTTACTGCCTCGTGTTTGCTTCTGTTGTACAATTTATGTGCTTCCTTTGTGTCTTTTTTTGTCGAAGTGTTCGGATTTTTGCTCAACAGGGGCAGTACTGGTGTACCAAGGACCGTTTTGCTGCGAAGCGGTTGCTGAAGTGTGCAAATGATCTAACAACACGCAAGCGAGAAATTATTGAGAAGCACAACGCATTTGCCTCACTACTCAATATTTTACCTTTCAATGTTCCTAACGAGCTCATCGATTTTGTCGCCATGAACACTGTGTGCGAGCTTCGTGAGTTTCACTATGGAGCAAAACAGATTGTTTTCACAAGAGATATTATCAGGAAGGTGTTTGGTATATGTTCAGGAAACAAGCCAGTTGAGTTGCTGACGAAGAGTGTCCATTCAGAAATTAGAGAGTCATACAAAGGTGGGTTGTCGAGGCTACCCATAGAAAATGCAACAACGATGTTGAAGAATCTTGATGACGGTGAAGAGGATGCAATAATCAGGACCTGGGACCTTTTGTGTTGGGCAACTGTTTTGAATCCATCCACGAACAACATGATGTGCTTAGAGTACATAGGGTGCATGAGTGACCGAAAGAAGACCCACGAGTATGACTGGAAGGAGCACATTCTGGAGTTGTTGATGCATTACATTCAGAAAATTCAGAAGAAGAAGAAGCAACCGCTTGTGCTTGATGGTGTTAATCTTCAGAAGGGGAAGCAGCGGTTTGAGCCTGAGGAACCAGTAGCAGCCGCACCCGGTCGATCGAAAAAGAAGAAGATTGAGAACATGTTTGAATTCTGGATGTCCGGCCCATTGCCTGGTCTAGCTGTAAGTTTTACCTTTTTGTTTCAGCATTTTTTTCATTCTGGTTGCTGCCTTTTCCTTTTATGAATGTCCATTCAGCTGTAACTTAATTTGTGTGTTTTTTTGCATATATAGCTGGTGTACATGGACCACCTGCTCATCCCAAAGAATGAGCACTTTATAAACAATGGGATTCCTAGAGCTTGTTTTGTGACCAGCGAAGATTTCCGTTTCATTGTCAAGATTGACCGTGATAATAAAATCCTGTTGAACAAGACTATCTTTGGGAGGCGTCCTGTAAGTAGACACTCTGGTTGTTTTATAGGTGATTTTCGTTGTTTGCGTTACTCTGGCACGTTTCAAATTGTTTAAACTCACCCATGAATGTTTTTTTGGTTGTGCAGTTCCTTCCGTTATCCCAAACAGTGTATGCGCCGTGTCATGTGAACAGTTCAATGCTGAAGATATTGATGTCAATCCGTCTGCATCGCTTAATGAATGGCTTGTTTTCCCTACCATCGAGCAATTGGAGGTTTGTATATTTTCTAATGTGCTCATGTAGCTCATTTTGTCTGTTCATTTAGCATTTTTGTTTTGCTACATATGTGTAATGCTTTGTCAGTGTGATTTTTTAAACTTTGTTTTGCAAGGTGATTTTTTCACATTTTCCTACTTTACATATTTCAGTTTGCTCCATTAGTTTTTAATTATTGCTGCTTTAGTTTGTTTCTTTTGCTCCATTGTTTAGTTGTGTGTGTTTTTCTGTTTAGTTGTATTTATACAATTTGCTATAATAGCTTTAAGTTTCTGCTACTATAATGATTGTTTTTGCACCATCAGTTATTTTGTTTTATTCTGGCCATGTTTTGTCACAATGTGTTGGTTTTTGCTTCACTAATGACCATAGGTTGCTTTTTTATTTATAATTGTTGCTTCCTCACACACTAATTCATTTTTTGTTGAACATAGGTACCATCTCGGTTCAAGAACCTATATGACAAGCACAGGGTCGGTTTTGCTTCTAATATGGATGCTAGTCTCAGGAGTCTTGGTACAGGGTTAAAATCAATGCAGTCCAAACAGATGGCTTTGCTTTTGAATGATGCTGAAGCTTCCTTGAAGGAAGATTATGGCCCGAGTATCTTCTTTCCAGCTTCTGGGGTAGGACTAGACGGGCAGAGCAACATAGGTGGTGACAAGTCTTCTTCGAAGTCCGATGAACTTGATATGCAAGAGGAACCTGCAGCTGTGGATCCTATGGAGTGTGATTCTCATGTCTGCGAAGAAAACGTTGTTGAGGGTGATGCTGGTGCAGCTGAGATTGAACAGACCAATGCTACGGAACACAACAATGTCCCGCAAACAACAATTGTTGTAGATTCCTCTCACACGGACGCCGATGTTGAGGATCAGGGGCAGTGAATAGTCCAACTAGAGTTGATGTGGTTAGTTCAGATAAAGTTGTTGTTGGTAGTCTAGCCACATCTGCTGCTGTGAGTCCACCAATACCCATTCCCCTTAGTCCACCTAGAGCTGTTGCGGACAGTACATTCATTCTTAGGACGGCTTCTCCTACACCTCGGAAGAGTATACCAAAAGGTTACTGGGATGACTGTCCAAAATTTAATGTGTGGGGTCAAGACGATGAATCGACCCAACACCCTGACAAGTCTGAGATTGTGTGTGCAGACAAGACGGAGACTGCTTTTGCTCCGATATGTGCAGACAAGGTTGCTCCCACGTGTATGTTCTCTTTTTCCGTTTTTCTTTATTTTTTCTTTTTCATCATGGATTTGTCTCCACTGCCCAAAACAGGATTTTTCAAATGATTTTTTTCTGATGTACTATTTTTTGTAGCTCCCAAACCATGCCTCGACACCCGCATCCCTTTGACTGATGGCTTACCAGTTGATGAAAACTTGGAGGAGATTCCTGACGCTGCAACAATTGTACATGGGGACACTCCAGGTATTCTTTCTCTCTGTGCGCATTTTTGTTTCTTTTTGTCTTTTTAAAATGCTATCTTAGTGTTGGGGATTTGCTACTTTAGATAATTATGATTGCTACTTTATATAATTATGATTGCTACTTTATATAATTCTGGTTGCTACATACTGATCTTACAGTCCAAAACATGATTTTTCTGATGGAATATTTTTGTGTAGCTCCCAAACCATGTCTGGACACTCACATCCCTTTGAATGATGGCTTACCAGTTGATGAAAACTTGGAGGAGATTCCTGATGCTACAACACCTGAACATGGGGACACTCCAGATTTGCTTTCTCTCTGTGTGCATTTTTCCTTCTGTTGTTTTTTGTAAAATGCTATCTTAGTGTTGGGGATTTGCTACTTTAGATAATTATGATTGCTACTTTAGATAATTCTGGTTGCTACATTCTGATCTTATAGTCTTTGTATTTTTGCTACCTTACCCAACCCTTCAAGCTACTCTGTCTATTACATGCTCCCAAAGAAATTTCCCCACATTTTTTTGCTGCTTTAGAGCACTTTTGTAACCTTCTCCACTAGCTTATTATTTTTGTTTTCCTAGACAATGGTGGCAGCTCAGGTGTTGTAGAGAAGGATGGTAGCACTGGTGTCCTAACATTTCAAAAGAGGACTACGTATAAAAGGGCAATGAAAGATGATGTTAAAGCTCTAGTGGCGAAAAAGATGAAGAAGCCCTCTCCATATGTAGTTGCACTATACGAATAGTTTTTGCGTCATTCTCGCAATATCAAGTCTGACCGTCAAAATAAAGGAAAAGATGACCCATGAGTCTTTTTTTGGCTTTTTCTCACAGTCCTGTAATTATGTGACATTTTTTGCTACTAGCTACTCCTTTTTTGCTTTATTTTTTACCATTGCAGCAACCTGGACACCTCTGATTATGTTTCATGTATTTTTCAGGACTCCTTTCATTCGAATTGGGTGGTCTCATTGTGAAGAGTTTTCACAATTCTCTAGGCCCCAGGAAGTGTCTTGACACTCAGGTCATGTGTGTTTGGTCTGAGAGTTTCAATAAGGATGCCAAAAGAGAAGAGGAAAATAGCAAAGCTGCCTTGAAAAGATATGTTTTCAATTGCTACACAACGGTTAATTATGTCCCAAGACTTTTTGCTGCATGCCTTAGCTGACAAATTCACCCTACTATAACTTTTGTTTTCCTTTTTTTTGTTTTTTTTGTTTCGTCATGAGTAGCAAAAGCTCATAGTTGATCCAGCCAAGTTTAACCCAACTGAAGTTGTGAGAGAGTTCAAAAGCCAATATGTGAAGTTCAAGATCATGAAAAAAGACCTTGTGAGTTATGCCTTCCTCTTCCTACAATTTTCACTACGTTGTAATTACATCGGTATTAGTTTACGAATCCTGTTGTGCTAATTTGGTATTCATTTTGTTCCGCTACATTAGCTACATTTCCCTGTAGTCAAGGACAACCACTGGATGGTATGCACTGTCAACTTGCTACACGACCAGTTCCATGTGTTTGATTCAATGAACCACAAGGATAAGAGCTTTTTGGAGAAAGCAGCAAACAACCTGGTTAGTTGTTAGAACTGTCTACAAGGATTACATTTTTTTTTGTGCATCACACTGATTTTTAATTTTTTGTTATTCCAGTTTATTAACTTTGCGGCACTTTGCAAAGATTCTGGAGTTTCAAACATAGACATGGACATCTACACACTTGTCACAATCGTCCACCCGCAGCAGAATACGCTGTAAGATCCTTTTTCTTTGATGCAATTATAGTTTTCAAGCCACTTGTAGAAGTTTCTTTTTTTGGGAAGAAATGCTCCTATACTTAGGTTTATATGCTCTTTTAGAAGTTTATGTTTGCTACAACAGTGTCAACTTATTGCTACCTCCATGTATCCAGTCATTATACATTTTTGAGTTCGCTACTAACTATGTGCATTTCTTTCGTTTCTCTTTTCCAACTATGACTGTAGTTTCTTCACAATGTTGTTCATTCAGCACTTCGACGCTAAAAGCATGACGTCCTTCTCCAAGGATGAACTTCCTACATATCGCATGGTTGTCGCAGCTAAGCTCTTCCAGGATAGAGAGAACAAAGGCAACATCGTGGATATCATGTAGGCTTGCTTGGAGTCTAAGGCGGGGGGTAGCCACTAGTAGTTTCATGTTGCCTGTAGTGTCAATCGCGATGTGTAAATTCGCATTAGCCTCATCTAGTGTGAAGTTTGGGATGAAAACAGCCCTTATATGTTTTCTGTTTTTTCCTATGTTATTCCTGCTGGAATCTGCTGATCCACGGATTGTGTCATTTGTCGAACAAATGAATGTGACTATCAATGAAAGACTTGACTATCATTAACCATGGCAATGAATGTAGTTTTCTCCTGCTTTGTTCAAATTGTATCAAATGAATTTACCTTTGGTGATTACCCTGTTTTCCTACAAATTATATCAAATGAATTCTCTGTTTTTCTGGAACCTTTTTATTTTTTGTTCCTGGTGATTACCTTGTTTTGCTACAATAGGGGCATCTGTTTGCTTCAAAAGTAATTTTTTAATGCTACAATAGAGGCATCTGTTTGCTACAGAACAACTTTTTTGTATCCTGAAGAAAGCTATTGAAACCCCTAGAACAGAACAGTTTTTTGCTCACGCAGAGTAAATTATTTGCTCCAATATTAGAAATTCACTGCTTCATACACAATAAAATGTTGCTACCAACTTTTTTCCACAATCAAAATAGATAATTTTCGTTTCATATAACTGAGTATATTTTTCAGTTTGCTCCAATGCAAGAATACAAGTTATCCACAGAATAATTTTTTTGCTATTAAATTCCCATAATTGCTCCAATACAAAGTATCTCTGTTTCAAATCATTCTATCCCAATAGTACCAATGCCATGTACACGTATGATTTCATCCTAACAACTTCTTCGTAGCAATTGTTTTCAAAAACATCAACATAGAACAGCTACAACCTTAGTTTAGCCCCAGCTGCCATCCGTTCATCCTCCATTTGTTTAGCAACACAATCTTTCACTGTATGTCCCTCCTCATGACATCATGGGCACTTCATTACTCTCTTCTTCCTAGTTTGCCTGGGCTTCTTCACCGGTTTCTTGTTTTTTTGCTTTTGCCTCGTCAGCTTGCTTGCGTCTCTTCAAAGTTTCTGCATCGCGTAGTTCAACCAAAGTTTTTCGCCTCTGTTCTTTCATTGTTGGATGACCTTTAGGTTTAACCCTTTTAGGATTTTTCAGTGTTTGCCCGCCGGTAGCAAATTTCTTTCTCTCACCAACCATTGTTGTTGGTTCATTTTGTTGTGGTCCATTCATCTGGTCTTCATCCAATCCTGCATCCTCTTCGTCATCGCCTTCAACCACATTTTCTTTTGCTCTTAAGATTGCAGCAACATTTTTGCTAGCCTCACACACCATTCTGGAAACAACTTCATACGCTTCATCCACAAACATCCGAGGCAAGCTCATTCATTTTCCTGCACAGCGAGTTGTATTTTAGAGTGTTTGTTGGTGGGACACAAAATCTGAGTCCGTTGCCCGCAGGATCAAGCGCTGGTGTTATTGCTACCGAAGACCATCGGTACAACAAGTACCTTTCTGGTATTTTCTGGACATTTAGGTGGAACATGACCCTGATGATGTGTGGACATATGAGTCCACACATTTCAATCCCATTGCAGCCGAAGGAGTACAGTCCCTCCTCAAACTCAACTTGAACCCGGTATGTTCTCACTTCTAGGCCAGGGTTTGGAACTAGATCAAAACCAATGCCTTCTACATCTGCCCGTAGCGGATAGAACTTTGTCGATGCAGCAACAAGCTTCTGGAACCTTTAAAATATTTCTGCCGTGTAGAATTCTTGTCCTTGTTTCTCAATTGCATAACTGCAACAAGTTATTTTGCACCATTAGATGAAAATCAATGCTACATCGGTATATTTTTGTTGCTACTTTAACTATTAGTTAATGCTACACATACACAGCAGACAAATTTTTTTTTTTGCTACAGATTGGCTCTCAACCTTTTATACAGCAGAAAGGAGATTTTGCTTTTCAATTTTGGAGCTTAGCTTATTATTCTAGTCCATTCATTTGCAGTAGTTGCTACACACTACCTTATTTTTTTTATTTTTTTGGTGTGCTACAATAGTGATGTATTCAATGCTGCCTTTTGCTTACCTCCCCCAAAGTGATCTTCTTGCTGTCTCCATTGTAAACCCTGCATTATCCTCTCGATCAAGTATCAATGTCTGTCAAAGTTCATAATGTTGCACAAAGTTGTACACTGAGTCGCTTGGCCGTATCAGTGTTTTGAAGTACAAATTCAGTCCTTCAGACCTTCCAGTAGTGCTCGTGAAAGGGAAGAATCTGTTCCTGAAATAAACAGGGGCCCATGTTGTTCTAGACTTCCACATATTTTCTAGATGAGTGTTGTCAGACATGCCAAACTCTGTCAGCATATGCTCCCAGCAATCCTCAAATTGCTTCACTGTGTCTATTCCATAGATGCACCCATAGAAAGCGTCACTAAAAGGATTCCCTTCTGCCAAGTTTGGCCCCAACTTTTTCCTCGCAAGATGCAGGACATGGTAGAGACAGCACATGTGTATCGAGTTTGGGAAAATCTGAGAAATTTCTTCTGCCATTGCCTGATCCTGGTCTGTCATTATGTTATCTGGGTGCACACCATCCATTGCAAGCATCCACTGCTCGAACACTCACTTGAATGTTTCTATTTTCTCATCTGGTAATAGAGCACAACCTAGCACAATCGTGTGTGTGTGGTTATTGATACCGACAATGGGAGAAAATGGCATGTTGTAACTATTTGTGCAGAAAGTTGTGTCAAAAAACACACAATCCTTGTACTTATGATACAAAGACCTTGTTTGACCATCCACCCAGAATAAGGCCCTGACAGCACCATCTTTATCAACCTGGGTTGCATAGAAGAAGTTGTTGTTTCCAGCTTGCCTCTGCTTAAAGTACTCCAACGTCATATCTATGTGACGCAGTGTAATTTCATTCCGTAGCATTGTCCGGATGTTTGAAACATCCCTTTTCACATACCCCAAGCACCTCGGGTCACCACCGTGCACACTGCCAAAAGCTCCCATCAGTTGTGTTGTGATTATGTTCTGGTTATGCAATGTCTGTATAAATTGGTAGTCCTCTTCCGGCACCTTTCTATGTGAACGGTAGAACCTGCGCCTCTCTACTTGTTTAACCATGGGGTGTGTGTGATCTGCTCTGAAAACGGTCACAGTCTAAGCTCCATTGCGCATGCCAAGAAACATGTGAGCTTTACAGTCATGGAAGAATGATTTTCATTCATTGCCTTGTGTCCGACATGTCAACCTGCTCAGATGCCTGTTTGCTACGAGACTTTTGCGCACTTTGGATGCTCATGTCATTACCTTCTTCAAATGGAGATTTGCTACCACTTTTGCTATCAGGCTTTTTCTTCTCAGATGAAGGTCTACCAGTGTGCACACACTCAAACACTCTGCTCAATATAGTGTCCGGAGGTGCATCTCTCGCCTGGCTGTACTTTGTGTTTCCAATGTTTGTGCTGAAGCCCATTTTTATCGCGTAGTCATTGTAAACTTTTTGTGCTTCCTCAATATCATCAAAAATCATCCCCACAAATGGCTCCACTGGCTGTGAGGTTATTTCCTCGCCAGCTTCCTCAACAATATTTGAAACAGTTCCACTATTTGCGCTATGTGGCCCATCAACGAAATCATTCGGAGTAGTGTCCTGACAATTGAAGGGGTTCTGATCCTCTCTTCCATGGGTGTTGTTAAGGTCAAAACCTTCCAATATGCTGTCAGCAACAAATCCCTGCAACAAACAAATCTGATCAATTTTTTTTGCTCACAAACTACTAAAAAAACGATAAATGCATGAACAGAATATGTTCCTGAGATATGGTACCAATTTTCACAAATTTTCTCTAACCATAATCTACTTGGAAGGTGCATTTTTCTCTTGTTCAAAATGCTCATGTTATTAATTATTATTGCTACTTTTTTTTCTACACAACACAACTAATGTCAGCATGTCAAAACAGGTTCATCTCATAACCGTGGACATTGTATCTTAGCATATTTGAAAGTTTATTTGCTCCACAAAGACAATTATTTCTTCTTTTTGATGCTACATAAGACACATTTTTTTTATAATTTGGAGCAACCAGCATGTCCATAAGTAGCAATTTCAGCATCAATAAATCGCTGCAGATAGTTGTGTTCAATATATGGATCAATCTCAGAATGCCAATTTCTTTTTGTGCTCAAACAATTTCGATGCTAATACCACTATCAGTACCAATAATTTGCTACATAAATTCTACCAGCAACCCATCACATCATGTGGACACATCTACCATCAACCATCACAACAATTGGAGTAAAAATTGTACCAACAACAATCAGAGCAATTTGGAGAAAATTTTCTACAAGCAACCCATCACATCAATCACAACAAGTGGAGCAATGTTTATACCAACAACAATCACAGCAATTTGGACACAACTACCAGCAACCATCACAACAATTGGGAGAAATTTTTGCACCAGCAACCATCACAACAAGTTGAGCAAAAAAGATGAAATCTAGAGCGGGGATAGAACTCACCGATCGTGCTGGTTCCTCAACCTCTGAATCTTCATTGAAGTGGGTAGGAGGGTTGCTGACACCCTCACACGGACACGGAGCAAACCATGCTCCCAAGCAGCCGGCGCAGATGCTGGTACTCCGTCTCTGCCGCCGGCTCACCGGATTAGCTCACGAGCTAGAAGCTACTATGGAGGGTGGGGGACGTGGTGAGGATGACCAGGAGGCGGGTAGAGGATTGAGTTGCGGATGTGGTTAGCCATGGCGTCTGATTCTCGGCGCGCCGCCGCGTCGATCGCCGCCCGTGTCGCCTCCGGAGAACACGGGGAACTGTGTTTTTCCTGTCTGGATTTGCTTCGTTGCTTCGCTTTTTGCTCCCCGTAGCAAAAGCAGGAAGAGGTATGTTGAGTCTGTGATCGTGCGACCCACAACTGCTCCATCGGACGGCTCCGGACCCGGATGATCGAGTTGTGCCATCCCCGGGGGACGCTCAGCGCGGTCCTTAAATTAAGCCAGGTTTGGCTTAAATCTTCAAAACACTCGGCGCCAGCCAGACATGGTAGCTGCGTCGTGAGACCTAAGCACGAGACCACAGGTTTCCCTTTCACCATGTTCGCATGGGTGTATTGTTGCTTGATCAATGGAAGCGCTGCCTCCACATAGCTCTTTCGGAATCTACACCGGTGATCGAAACTAAATATCTCTCAGCCGAAACTGGATATACTACTCCCTCTGCATCGAAATATAAGATGTTTTAGAATTTCCTAGACAATATGTACCTAGACATGTTTTAGTGTAAGATGCATATGAATCTACACACTAAAACATGTCTAGGTACATTATATATACAAAATGCTAAAACATCTTATATTTTGATACGGAGAGAGTACTATATAACTTTGTCAGAAATTTAGAAAATACACAGTAGAGTACAGTCGTACTCAATCCATGTACGTCGAGGTTATATTACTTATTAATTTTCTGCGCGGATGATCATTGTTTGCATACTATTTTTTTTCTGGAAAGGTTAGCTGCTGGCTGTGTGCGTCTCAAATATACAGAGGCTGCCGGTTGCAATGCGTGAACTCTTAAGAAATATAAATCAATGAGGGCGAAGTATCCAGTGCAAACTCCCGTTCAGTGAAAATCTGAAAACTAGCTTAGTGGACCATCGGATGTCGAATGGACGGATCAGGTTCTGGGTGGAACCCCGATCAGAAACATATCGCACCTTTTGCACGTAACCCCTCAAGCTAGTACCCACGATCATGAAACCTTTTTTTTTAACAAATCATGAAACCCTTGCCTCCACGATCTATCCAGTGAACCCTTATCTCACGTACGTGAGCATGCCGTCGCCGGCCGGGATCCCTGGTCCTCTGCCGGACACGATGGAAACTCTCCCTTCTGGCCCGTCGCCATCAGCTATCATGCCGGACATCCTCGCTGCTCCATCTCATCCCATGGACCTGCCTCATACTTTTGACCATGTGTTGCCGCCGGCCGTCGCGCTCGACGGCCTTGCTGCTACATCCCCTCCAACAGCTATGCGTCATTGTAGGCCTGCACCGGTGAGCACAAAACCGATTTCCATATTTTCTCTCTCCCTTGATACAATCTGTTGATAACTTGAGATATCGTCGATCG
This sequence comes from Alopecurus myosuroides, assembly GCA_028641055.1. Lineage (NCBI taxonomy): Eukaryota > Viridiplantae > Streptophyta > Magnoliopsida > Poales > Poaceae > Alopecurus > Alopecurus myosuroides. The sequence goes on along the minus strand of JAPCYS010000890.1, from coordinate 15,842 downwards.
AGTGTGTAATCAGTTTCATCCATTGTTGTTGTATGAAGAGTCAAGCTTAGCTGCACGTACTGCCTTCACATGATGAAAGTTTGTGTTTGCATAGAGGTAGCATGAGGCCTGCTAGCTAGCTTGTTAACATATGCAGTTAGATAATTTTTTTTTGGACGTGTACTAATGCAAAATAGGTTCCAGCCGGGGGCTCTAGTTTGTTTGGTTCATACATGATAATCTATATATTTGTTGTTGCACTGCAGTCTCAGCGTGACCATGATTTGGCTTTCGAAACCAATGGCAATGAAGGGGGCGACATGATATGGAAATACATCCTCCCCGATAAATCCGGAAAGCTTCAGTACCCCCAAAAAAAGAGCTACTAGCAGCGGCCCATTTTGTGTAAGTATAATTATCTCCATAATTTTGTTAAAAAATCTAATAAGTACTAACTTGTATGGCCAATGTATCATTTAATAGGGTTCGTCGTGTACAGCTGATTGTGAGGACTTAAAGCCAGCCGTAGGTATGACATTCGAGAGTAAAGATCCGTTTGAAGAGTTTTACAAGGCTTATGCACAATTATTGATTTTCAGTCCCGAATTGGGCAAAAGAAGACCGTAAATAACATGATAGTATGGAGGCGATTTCTTTGTGGCAAAGCAGGTTTCCAAACGAAGAAGGAGGAAACGCAAGAAGAATTTGAGTGGAGAAAAGATAAGAACACATGCAAGAAAAATTACTAGATGTGGTTGTGAGGCTATGATAACAGTCAAGCGCATGGAGGATGGCAAATACTTGATATCATTTTCATGAAACACACCCATGAATTTGTGACACCTAGCAAGCAGCATTTAATCAAGTCTAATAGACAAGTCAGTGAGAAGGCGAAGAACACACTATTCACATGCCACGCAGCTAGCATTGGCACATCCGGGGCCTTTCGATTGCTTCGTTGGTGAGGGTGGATTCGAGTGTGGGTGCACCAAAGAAGACATGCAGAATTATCATCGCGACATGAGAAGTACCTTCAAAGATTCAGATGCTCAAATGTTCATTGACAACCTCAACAAGAGGAAAAAAATCAACCCAGGATTCTTCTTTGAGTATGTTTCTGATGATAAAAACCGTCTGACACATGTTTTTTTGGGCAGATGCTTTTTGTAGAAAGAATTATGCTTTTTTGGAGAAATGGTGTCTTTCGACTCTACATATAGTACCAATACAATATGATATTTTGCCCATTCACGGAATAAACCACCACATGGGATCTGTTTTTTATGGTGCCGCCCTTGATTGTTAATGAGCAGATTGAGTCATATAAATGGGTGTTTGAAACTTTTTTGAAATCAATGGATGGGGTAGCACCAAGCTCTTAATAACGGATGAAGACCAAAGCATGAAGATTGCAATTGAAGAAGTTCTGCTTAACACTATACATAGGTTGCATGTGGCACATTATGAGAAAGCTTCCAGAAAAGGTTGGCCCTCCGCTGAGGGAGGATGACATTTCTACAGTACAGTTAACTCATGTGTATGGGCCTCTGAAAATCCAACTGAATTTGAGGAAAAGTGGTCTTCCATGATTATTGAATTTGGTCGAGGAGAACACATGGTTTGCTCGGAGATATGAACTTCGTGAATCATGGATACCAGCCTACTTTAGAGGTGTATTCTTGGGTGAGATTCTTAGAACCACTTCAAGGTCAGAGAGTGCTAACTCGTTTTTCAACCACTTTATTGGTTACAAACATGCTTTGGTCTGGATTAGGATTGGTACAGCCCTAGAAGAACAACGTCAGAATGAACTCAAGGCTGACCACGCATGCCTCGATTCTACGCCTCCACTATTACATCATGGGAGATCGAGAAGCATGCTAGTTTGTTGTTCACACATGAGGTTTTCAAAGCTTTTCAAAAGGAGGTCCGTGCAGCTAGAGATCATTGCTTGATTGAAAGCATATCACATGATGGTGATTTGAGAACCACAGTTATAGGTGGAGATACTCTTCCAAGTCTCGAGAAGTTAAATTCGATGCAACATCCATGAGTGCTCACTGCTCTTGCATGTTATTCGAGACACGTGGAATTCCATGCCGACATATCATTGTGTTTTGAGAGGAGCAAAGATGAATGAGCTCCCTGCCCAGTTCATGTTGGACAGGTGGAAGAAAACGGTTAACAGGAGGTATTGTATGACAGCTATGGAAACTTGCTTGAAGAGAATGAAAGGAGTTCCCTAGATTTGGCAAAGCGTAAAATGGTTTCCGAGATTCACCAAACATTAGATGACACAATCAGGTTAGCTGAACACTCTCCTGAAGAATTGGAAGCTGAGAAACTCTCTTTTTGACATGAAAAGCAATTTGTCTCAAAGGGTTTCCACCAATAATCCTAGTAGACAAGATGAATTTGAGGCGTACATTGGTAGTATGCCTAATCAGGTTGAAATCCATCCACCAACTGATGTTCGCGACAAAAGGGAGATGCAAAAGAATTAAGGGGCACTTAGACAAGGGTGGTCAGCAAAATAAGGATGCAGAAGGGCAACAAAGACAGAAAAGGGAAAAAAATGTGAGCGGACAGAAAAATAAGGTGCCTAGGACGTGCAAGAAGTAACCAGTTCTTCCATGACAGCCGCAATTGCCCCAACATTAATAAGAATCCCACGGGTACCTTTCATACATATCGAAAAAATTCTTGTACATAATATTAATTGCAGCTGTAGCATTGAGAAGCTCCTGTCAATCTGCAGGTTTTCTTGAAGCTACATAATAATTCTTTGCTCAAAATTGTGTGGTTGTTGAAGCTCCAATCTTCTTTTAGTGCTGTCGAAGAATTTCATTGATGGAATTAGCAGTCAGTTCCAATGCTTATTTTGATGCAGTCCCAGGAGGATCATTATTTTGGTGCAGTCCAAGAAGTTCATTGAAGTTCAAAATTGTGCGACCGGTGAAGCTACCGTGCTTATTTTGGTGCAGTCCAACAAGCTCATTATTTTGGAGTAGTCCAAGAAGTTATCTAAAGCTCCAATTCTTAGTTTGATCTGTATTACCATTATCTAAATCTCTGAATATTGTAGCTCCTCAGATGAGTCTTTTTGTTACTGAACAACAGTCTAGTTGTTATTGATATAGTCTTGCTGGTTGGTTTTGTCAAACTCAATCACTATTGTACTCCAGAATGTCTTTGTGAGAATTGGTATTCAGCATCTTATTTTGTCATTCTGTTTGCTACGTGTGCCATTTATTTGGACCAAATCTATGCCATCAGTTATTACACTAAACATGTCCAGTACACATCAGGAAAATAGCTCGGCCACTCATTGTATTAGAGCATTTCACACAAACGATTACAGCTGAGAGCACACACTCTATTAACTAAGACTGCACACTGAGTCTTAGGAGATACAACATCGTAACAGATTCAAATAATACAACAAAGTTAGCCTGTATGAGATTATTTTGGTTGCAGAATTGCAACATACCGGTACACTACAAGGCGCTAGCGCTACAGAACTAAGGAAACCAAGCAAGGTCACGTTGGGGAATCAGGATGGGCACACGCGCCATTGTTGGGGACAGCGGCATGGCCGTCAATTCGTTGCGTGGAGCATGTCCAAGTGCCGTCCGCGCCACGCCGTCGAGGCGCCGGCGCGCCCGGGCCACGCGATGGCCATCGAGGCGCCGTCCGCGCCATGGCCGTCGAGGCGCCGGCGCGCGCGGGCCGCGCCACGGCCGCAGATTCGTCGTCCCGTGCTGGCTAGCTATCTCCATGGGACTGACGCCGTCCATCCTGCCGAGTTGCCGCTGGGCTCGCCGGCGCGGCGACATATTCATGCAGATTAGCCATGGGGCGGCGCTGGTACACGCTAGAAGGCTAGAACGATAGGATAACTCCCCCAAAAGATTCAGGTAACTAAGAATTTACGGGGGTTAAGTGCAAAATAGAGTTAACTTGCTGATTACAAGCCGCACGCGTTATCTGTGTCATCCGATTACCATCGGATGGGTAGGGTCAGTAGTTTGCAGATTTTCACCCAATCACGGTTTGCACCGGATACATCGCCAAAGAAAAAGGCAGAATGACGGGCACTACACTACGGTTTTAACTACCCGCTAATCTTCTACCCCTTTCAGCCCAACATAGTGTAGCCCGTGGAGATGGCCTGCACTTCTCATTCCAACCCAATTGGGATCGCTGCTGAGCCAACATTGATAAGGAGTGAATGCAGAGATACAATATTGCATCAAAGCACACTACTCGGTCAGATTTTTTGTCAGGTAAAGATCGGACTGAAAAATATCGTATGTGGCGTACTATCAATATGTCAGTGACACTACGGGAAACAGCACAGACGCCGAGGGCCGCCAGAGACGCCGACGGCCAAATGTCGGCCCCCTCGGCGTAGGGGGGTCGACAGGATTGGCTCGCGGCGTGCCCCTCGGCGTCTGTACGCCCCTCGGCGTATGCAATCTACCCCGAGGGCCACCGTCGGCGTAGCGGCCCCCCTCGGCGTACGTGACGCTCCGTTACGGCGTCCGCGCGCGGCCGTTACGTGCTGGCCTACGCCGAGGGGGTGCCGTCGGCGTTGATTTCTTATTTTTTTTTCCTCCCCACGCGTTACGTGCTGTGTATACACGCGTTGCGTGCTTTTTTAAAAAAACTTCAATAGTATGATTGTGTTGCGTTGCGTGCTTTTTTTTTCCTCCCCACGCGTTACGTGCCGTCGGCTTAGTAGTTTTTCTTTTCTTTTGCTCGATCGCGATATTCTTGCAAGTCATTGCTCTGATATTCTGTTCAGGAACCACTTTTATCATGAATTTTTTTACTGCAAGTTAATATGATTGTGTCATCGACTCATTATCAACATACTCATCGCAACAACAACAAATTAAATAGTAGTGAAGATAGAGTAATATGGACGAAAACCGGAGGGGGGCTACGGAGCGTCCGGAACCTTTCACAAGCTAGAGGTGCCATACCATGTTATTATATGTGTTGTGGTCTTTGGATGACAAAGATTGCACTCCGGGGTGTGACCCGCTTCACCGACGTCCGTTTCTCCCTCGTGAGTTTACATGCGCTTATAGGGTGAAACTCCCTTATCGGACGAAACGTCGGGAATCTTCCGAAGAGTTGGGTTCTACCAACTTGTTTTATGTTCCTATGGGCTACCCTAACACAAACAAGCAGCTGGTTCCACAATGCTACCCCCTTTCGACGCCGTTACCGCGTGTATCCGTATAAGTCCGGTATTTCTCCTGCGGGTCTAGGTTTTCACCGGAGGGGGGCGTCCGGAACCTTCACAAGCTAGAGGTGCCATACCATGTTATTATATGCGTGTGGTCGGATGGCAAAGATTGCACTCCGGGGTGACCCGCTTCACCGACGTCCGTTTCTCCCTCGTGAGTTTACATGCGCTTATAGGGTGAAACTCCCTTATCGGACGAAACGTCGGGAATCTTCTGAAGAGTTGGGTTCTACCAACTTGTTTTATGTTCCTATGGGCTACCCTAACACAAACAAGCCTGGTTCCACAATGCTACCCCCTTCGACGCCGTTACCGCGTGTATCCGTATAAGTCCGGTATTTCTCCTGCGGGTCTAGGTTTCACCGGAGGGAGGCTACGGAGCGTCCGGAACCTTTCACAAGCTAGAGGGTGCCATACCATGTTATTATATGTGTGTTGTGTTCTTTGGATGGCAAAGATTGCACTCCGGGGTGACCCGCTTCACCCGTCCGTTTCTCCCTCGTGAGTTTACATGCGCTTATAGGGTGAAACTCTCTTATCGGACGAAACGTCGGGAATCTTCCGAAGAGTTTGGGTTCTACCAACTTGTTTTATGTTCCTATGGGCTACCAAACACAAACAAGCAGCTGGTTCCACAATGCTACCCCCTTTCGACGCCGTTACCGCGTGTATCCGTAAAGTCCGGTATTTCTCCTGCGGGTCTAGGTTTTCACCGGAGGGGGCTACGGAGCTTCCGGAACCTTTCACAAGCTAGAGGGTGCCATACCATGTTATTATGTGTGTTGTGGTCTTTGGATGGCAAAGATTGCACTCCGGGGTGTGACCCGCTTCACCGACGTCCGTTTTCCCTCGTGAGTTTACATGCGCTTATAGGGTGAAACTCCCTTATCGGACGAAACGTCGGGAATCTTCCGAAGAGTTGGGTTCTACCAACTTGTTTATGTTCCTATGGGCTACCCTAACACAAACAAGCAGCTGGTTCCACAATGCTACCCCCTTTCGACGCCGTTACCGCGTGTATCCGTATATAAGTCCGGTATTTCTCCTGCGGGTCTAGGTTTTCACCGGAGGGGGCTACGGAGCGTCCGGAACCTTTCACAAGCTAGAGGGTGCCATACCATGTTATATGTGTGTTGTGGTCTTTGGATGGCAAAGATTGCACTCCGGGGTGTGACCCGCTTCACCGACGTCCGTTTCTCTCCTCGTGAGTTTACATGCGCTTATAGGGTGAAACTCCCTTATCGGACGAAACGTCGGGAATCTTCCGAAGAGTTGGGTTCTACCAACTGTTTTATGTTCCTATGGGCTACCCTAACACAAACAAGCAGCTGGTTCCACTGCTACCCCCTTTCGACGCCGTTACCGCGTGTATCCGTATAAGTCCGGTATTTCTCCTGCGGGTCTAGGTTTTCACCGGAGGGGGGCTACGGAGCGTCCGGAACCTTTCACAAGCTAGAGGGTGCCATACCATGTTATATGTGTTTGTGGTCTTTGATGGCAAATATTGCACTCCGGGGTGTGACCCGCTTCACCGACGTCCGTTTCTCCCTCGTGAGTTTACATGCGCTTATAGGGTGAAACTCCCTTATCGGACGAAACGTCGGGAATCTTCCGAAGAGTTGGGTTCTACCAACTTGTTTTATGTTCCTATGGGCTACCCTAACACAAACAAGCAGCTGGTTCCACAATGCTACCCCCTTTCGACGCCGTTACCGCGTGTATCCGTATAAGTCGGTATTTCTCCTGCGGGTCTAGGTTTTCACCGGAGGGGGGCTACGGACGTCCGGAACCTTTCACAAGCTAGAGGGTGCCATACCATGTTATTATATGTGTGTTGTGGTCTTTGGATGGCAAAGATTGCACTCCGGGGTGTGACCCGCTTCACCGACGTCCGTTTCTCCCTCGAGTTACATGCGCTTATAGGGTGAAACTCCCTTATCGGACGAAACGTCGGGAATCTTCCGAAGAGTTGGGTTCTACCAACTTGTTTTATGTTCCTATGGGCTACCCTAACACAAACAAGCAGCTGGTTCCACAATGCACCCCCCCCCTTTCGACGCCGTTACCGCGTGTATCCGTATAAGTCCGGTATTTCTCCTGCGGGTCTAGGTTTTCACCGGAGGGGGGCTACGGAGCGTCCGGAACCTTTCACAAGCTAGAGGGTGCCATACCATGTTATTATATGTGTTGTGGTCTTTGGATGGCAAAGATTGCACTCCGGGGTGTGACCCGCTTCACCGACGTCCGTTCTCCCTCGTGAGTTTACATGCGCTTATAGGGTGAAACTCCCTTATCGGACGAAACGTCGGGAATCTTCCGAAGAGTTGGGTTCTACCAACTTGTTTTATGTTCTATGGGCTACCCTAACACAAACAAGCCGGTTCCACAATGCTACCCCCTTTCGACGCCGTTACCGCGTGTATCCGTATAAGTCCGGTATTTCTCCTGCGGGTCTAGGTTTTCACCGGAGGGGGCTACGGAGCGTCCGGAACCTTTCACAAGCTAGAGGGTGCCATACCATGTTATTATATGTGTGTTGTGGTCTTTGGATGGCAAAGATTGCACTCCGGGGTGTGACCCGCTTCACCGACGTCCGTTTCTCCCTCGTGAGTTTACATGCGCTTATAGGGTGAAACTCCCTTATCGGACGAAACGTCGGGAATCTTCTGAAGAGTTGGGTTCTACCAACTTGTTTTATGTTCCTATGGGCTACCCTAACACAAACAAGCAGCTGGTTCCACAATGCTACCCCCTTTCGACGCCGTTACCGCGTGTATCCGTATAAGTCCGGTATTTCTCCTGCGGGTCTAGGTTTTCACCGGAGGGGGGCTACGGAGCGTCCGGAACCTTTCACAAGCTAGAGGGTGCCATACCATGTTATTAATGTGTGTTGTGTTCTTTGGATGGCAAAGATTGCACTCGGGGTGTGACCCGCTTCACGACGTCCGTTTCTCCCTCGTGAGTTTACATGCGCTTATAGGGTGAACTCTCTATCGAAACGTCGGGAATCTTCCGAAGAGTTGGGTTCTACCAACTTGTTTTATGTTCCTATGGGCTACCCTAACACAAACAAGCAGCTGGTTCCACATACCCCTTTCGACGCCGTTACCGCGTGTATCCGTATAAGTCCGGTATTTCTCCTGCGGGTCTAGGTTTTCACCGGAGGGGGCTACGGAGCGTCCGGAACCTTTCACAAGCTAGAGGGTGCCATACCATGTTATTATATGTGTGTTGTGGTCTTTGGATGGCAAAGATTGCACTCCGGGGTGTGACCCGCTTCACCGACGTCCGTTTCTCCCTCGTGAGTTTACATGCGCTTATAGGGTGAAACCCCTTATCGGACGAAACGTCGGGAATCTTCCGAAGAGTTGGGTTCTACCAACTTGTTTTATGTTCCTATGGGCTACCCTAACACAAACAAGCAGCTGGTTCCACAATGCTACCCCCTTTCGACGCCGTTACCGCGTGTATCCGTATAAGTCCGGTATTCCCTGCGGGTCTAGGTTTTCACCGGAGGGGCTACGGAGCGTCCGGAACCTTTCACAAGCTAGGGTGCCATACCATGTTATTATATGTGTGTTGTGGTCTTGGATGGCAAAGATTGCACTCCGGGTGACCCGCTTCACCGACGTCCGTTTCTCCCCTCGTGAGTTTACATGCTTATAGGGTTAAACTCCCTTATCGGACGAAACGTCGGGAATCTTCCGAAGAGTTGGGTCTACCAACTTGTTTTATGTTCCTATGGGCTACCCTAACACAAACAAGCAGGGTTCCACAATGCTACCCCCTTCGACGCCGTTACCGCTGTATCCGTATAAGTCCGGTATTTCTCCTGCGGGTCTAGGTTTCACCGGAGGGGGGCTACGGCGTCCGGAACCTTTCAAGCTAGAGGGTGCCATACCATGTTATTATATGTGTGTTGTGGTCTTTGGATGGCAAAGATTGCACTCCGGGGTGTGACCCGCTTCACCGACGTCCGTTTCTCCCTCGTGAGTTTACATGCGCTTATAGGGTGAAACTCCTTATCGGACGAAACGTCGGGAATCTTCCGAAGAGTTGGTTCTACCAACTTGTTTTATGTTCCTATGGGCTACCCTAACACAAACAAGCAGCTGGTTCCACAATGCTACCCCCTTCGACGCCGTTACCGCGCGTGTATCCGTATAAGTCCGGTATTTCTCCTGCGGGTCTAGGTTTTCACCGGAGGGGGGCTACGGAGCGTCCGGAACCTTTCACAAGCTAGAGGGTGCCATACCATGTTATTATATGTGTGTTGTGGATGGATGGCAAGATTGCACTCCGGGGTGTGACCCGCTTCACCGACGTCCGTTTCTCCCTCGTGAGTTTACATGCGCTTATAGGGTGAAACCCCTTATCGGACGAAACGTCGGGAATCTTCCGAAGAGTTGGGTTCTACCAACTTGTTTTATGTTCCTATGGGCTACCCTAACACAAACAAGCAGCTGGTTCCACAATGCTACCCCCTTTCGACGCCGTTACCGCGCGTGTATCCGTATAAGTCCGGTATTTCTCCTGGTCTAGGTTTTCACCGGAGGGGGGCTACGGAGCGTCCGGAACCTTTCACAAGCTAGAGGGTGCCATACCATGTTATTATATGTGTTTGTGGTCTTTGGATGGCAAAGATTGCACTCCGGGGTGTGACCCTTCACCGACGTACGTTTCTCCCTCGTGAGTTTTACATGCGCTTATAGGGTGAAACTCCCTTATCGGACGAAACGTCGGGAATCTTCCGAAGAGTTGGGTTCTACCAACTTGTTTTATGTTCCTATGGGCTACCCTAACACAAACAAGCAGCCGGTTCCACAATGCTACCCCCCTTTCGACGCCGTTACCGCGTGTATCCGTATAAGTCCGGTATTTCTCCTGCGGGTCTAGGTTTTCACCGGAGGGGGCTACGGAGCGTCCGGAACCTTTCACAAGCTAGAGGGGTGCCATACCATGTTATTATATGTGTGTTGTGGTCTTTGGATGGCAAAGATTGCACTCCGGGGTGTGACCCGCTTCACCGACGTCCGTTTCTCCCTCGTGAGTTTACATGCGCTTATAGGGTGAAACTCCCTTATCGGACGAAACGTCGGGAATCCCGAAGAGTTGGGTTCTACCAACTTGTTTATTTCCTATGGGCTACCCTAACACAAACAAGCAGCTGGTTCCACAATGCTACCCCCTTTCGACGCCGTTACCGCGTGTATCCGTATAAGTCCGGTATTTCTCCTGGGTCTAGGTTTTCACCGGAGGGGGGCTACGGAGCGTCCGGAACCTTTCACAAGCTAGAGGGTGCCATACCATGTTATTATATGTGTTTGTGGTCTTTGGATGCAAAGATTGCACTCCGGGGTGTGACCCGCTTCACCGACGTCCGTTTCTCCCTCGTGAGTTTACATGCGCTTATAGGGTGAAACTCCCTTATCGGACGAAACGTCGGAATCTTCGAAGAGTTGGGTTCTACAACTTGTTTTTATGTTCCTATGGGCTACCCTAACACAAACAAGCAGCTGGTTCCACAATGCTACCCCCTTTCGACGCCGTTACCGCGTGTATCCGTATAAGTCCGGTATTTCTCCTTCGGGTCTAGGTTTTCACCGGAGGGGGGCTACGGAGCGTCCGGAACCTTTCACAAGCTAGAGGGTGCCATACCATGTTTATTATATGTGTGTTGTGGTCTTTGGATGGCAAAGATTGCACTCCGGGGTGTGACCCGCTTCACCGACGTCCGTTTCTCCCTCGTGAGTTTACATGCGCTTATAGGGTGAAACTCCCTTATCGGACGAAACGTCGGGAATCTTCCGAAGAGTTGGGTTCTAACAACTTGTATGTTCCTATGGGCTACCCTAACACAAACAAGCAGCTGGTTCCACAATGCTACCCCCTTTCGACGCCGTTACCGCGTGTATCCGTATAAGTCCGGTATTTCTCCTTCGGTCTAGGTTTCACCGGAGGGGGGCTACGGAGCGTCCGGAACCTTTCACAAGCTAGAGGGTGCCATACCATGTTATATGTGTGTTGTGGTCTTTGGATGGCAAAGATTGCACTCCGGGGTGTGACCCGCTTCACCGACGTCCGTTTCTCCCTCGTGAGTTTACATGCGCTTATAGGGCGAAACTCCCTTATCGGACGAAACGTCGGGAATCTTCCGAAGAGTTGGGTTCTACCAACTTGTTTTATGTTCCTATGGGCTACCCTAACACAAACAAGCAGCTGGTTCCACAATGCTACCCCCCTTTCGACGCCGTTACCGCGTGTATCCGTATAAGTCCGGTATTTCCCTGCGGGTCTAGGTTTTCACCGGAGGGGGGCTACGGAGCGTCCGGAACCTTTCACAAGCTAGAGGTGCCATACCATGTTATTATATGTGTGTTGTGGTCTTTGGATGGCAAAGATTGCACTCCGGGTGTGACCCGCTTCACCGACGTCCGTTTCTCTCCCTCGTGAGTTTACATGCGCTTATAGGGTGAAACTCCCTTATCGACGAAACGTCGGGAATCTTCCGAAGAGTTGGGTTCTACCAACTTGTTTTATGTTCCTATGGGCTACCCTAACACAAACAAGCAGCTGGTTCCACAATGCTACCCCCTTTCGACGCCGTTACCGCGTGTATCCGTATAAGTCCGGTATTTCTCCTGCGGGTCTAGGTTTTCACCGGAGGGGGGCTACGGAGCGTCCGGAACCTTTCACAAGCTAGAGGGTGCCATACCATGTTATTATATGTGTGTTGTGGTCTTTGGATGGCAAAGATTGCACTCCGGGGTGTGACCCGCTTCACCGACGTCCGTTTCTCCCTCGTGAGTTTACATGCGCTTATAGGGTGAAACTCCCTTATCGGACGAAACGTCGGGAATCTTCCGAAGAGTTGGGTTCTACCAACTTGTTTTATGTTCCTATGGCTACCCTAACACAAACAAGCAGCTGGTTCCACAATGCTACCCCCTTTCGACGCCGTTACCGCGTGTATCCGTATTGTCCGGTATTTCTCCTGCGGGTCTAGGTTTTCACCGGAGGGGGGCTACGGAGCGTCCGGAACCTTTCACAAGCTAGAGGGTGCCATGCCATGTTATTATATGTGTGTTGTGGTCTTTGGATGGCAAGATTGCACTCCGGGGTGTGACCCGCTTCACCGACGTCCGTTTCTCCCTCGTGAGTTTACATGCGCTTATAGGGTGAAACTCCCTTATCGGACGAAACGTCGGGAATCTTCGAAGAGTTGGGTTCTACCAACTGTTTTATGTTCCTATGGGCTACCCTAACACAAACAAGCAGCTGGTTCCACAATGCTACCCCCTTTCGACGCCGTTTACCGCGTGTATCCGTATAAGTCCGGTATTTCTCCTGCGGGTCTAGGTTTTCACCGGAGGGGGGCTACGGAGCGTCCGGAACCTTTCACAAGCTAGAGGGTGCCATGCCATGTTATTATATGTGTGTTGTGGTCTTTGGATGGCAAATATTGCACTCCGGGGTGTGACCCGCTTCACCGACGTCCGTTTCTCCCTCGTGAGTTTACATGCGCTTATAGGGTGAAACTCCCTTATCGGACGAAACGTCGGGAATCTTCCGAAGAGTTGGGTTCTACCAACTTGTTTTATGTTCCTATGGGCTACCCTAACACAAACAAGCAGCTGGTTCCACAATGCTACCCCCCTTTCGACGCCGTTACGCGTGTATCCGTATAAGTCCGGTATTTCTCCTGCGGGTCTAGGTTTTCACCGGAGGGGGGCTACGGAGCGTCCGGAACCTTTCACAAGCTAGAGGGTGCCATGCCATGTTATTATATGTGTGTTGTGGTCTTTGGATGGCAAAGATTGCACTCCGGGGTGTGACCCGCTTCACCGACGTCCGTTTCTCCCTCGTGAGTTTACATGCGCTTATAGGGTGAAACTCCCTTATCGGACGAAACGTCGGGAATCTTCCGAAGAGTTGGGTTCTACCAACTTGTTTTATGTTCCTATGGCTACCCTAACACAAACAAGCAGCTGGTTCCACAATGCTACCCCCTTTCGACGCCGTTACCGCGTGTATCCGTATAAGTCCGGTATTTCTCCTGCGGGTCTAGGTTTTCACCGGAGGGGGGCTACGGAGCGTCCGGAACCTTTCACAAGCTAGAGGGTGCCATGCCATGTTATTATATGTGTGTTGTGGTCTTTGGATGGCAAAGATTGCACTCCGGGGTGTGACCCGCTTCACCGACGTCCGTTTCTCCCCCTCGTGAGTTTACATGCGCTTATAGGGTGAAACTCCTTATCGGACGAAAACGTCGGGAATCTTCCGAAGAGTTGGGTTCTACCAACTTGTTTTATGTTCCTATGGGCTACCCTAACACAAACAAGCAGCTGGTTCCACAATGCTACCCCCTTTCGACGCCGTTACCGCGTGTATCCGTATAAGTCCGGTATTTCTCCTGCGGGTCTAGGTTTTCACCGGAGGGGGGCTACGGAGCGTCCGGAACCTTTCACAAGCTAGAGGGTGCCATGCCATGTTATTATATGTGTGTTGTGGTCTTTGGATGGCAAAGATTGCACTCCGGGGTGTGACCCGCTTCACCGACGTCCGTTTCTCCCTCGTGAGTTTACATGCGCTTATAGGGTGAAACTCCTTATCGGACGAAACGTCGGGAATCTTCCGAAGAGTTGGGTTCTACCAACTTGTTTATGTTCCTATGGGCTACCCTAACACAAACAAGCAGCTGGTTCCACAATGCTACCCCTTTCGACGCCGTTACCGCGTGTATCCGTATAAGTCCGGTATTTCTCCTGCGGGTCTAGGTTTTCACCGGAGGGGGGCTACGGAGCGTCCGGAACCTTTCACAAGCTAGAGGGTGCCATGCCATGTTATTATATGTGTGTTGTGGTCTTTGGATGGCAAATATTGCACTCCGGGGTGTGACCCGCTTCACCGACGTCCGTTTCTCCCTCGTGAGTTTACATGCGCTTATAGGGTGAAACTCCCTTATCGGACGAAACGTCGGGAATCTTCCGAAGAGTTGGGTTCTACCAACTTGTTTTATGTTCCTATGGGCTACCCTAACACAAACAAGCAGCTGGTTCCACAATGCTACCCCCTTTCGACGCCGTTACCGCGTGTATCCGTATAAGTCCGGTATTTCTCCTGCGGGTCTAGGTTTTCACCGGAGGGGGGCTACGGAGCGTCCGGAACCTTTCACAAGCTAGAGGGTGCCATGCCATGTTATTATATGTGTTTGTGGTCTTTGGATGGCAAAGATTGCACTCCGGGGTGTGACCCGCTTCACCGACGTCCGTTTCTCCCTCGTGAGTTTACATGCGCTTATAGGGTGAAACTCCCTTATCTCGGAAAACGTCGGGAATCTTCCGAAGAGTTGGGTTCTACCAACTTGTTTTATGTTCCTATGGGCTACCCTAACACAAACAAGCAGCTGGTTCCACAATGCTACCCCCTTTCGACGCCGTTACCGCGTGTATCCGTATAAGTCGGGTATTTCTCCTGCGGGTCTAGGTTTTCACCGGAGGGGGGCTACGGAGCGTCCGGAACCTTTCACAAGCTAGAGGGTGCCATGCCATGTTATTATATGTGTGTTGTGGTCTTTGGATGGCAAATATTGCACTCCGGGGTGTGACCCGCTTCACCGACGTCGTTTCTCCCTCGTGAGTTTACATGCGCTTATAGGGTGAAACTCCCTTATCGGACGAAACGTCGGGAATCTTCCGAAGAGTTGGGTTCCAACTTGTTTTATGTTCCTATGGGCTACCCTAACACAAACAAGCAGCTGGTTCACAATGCTACCCCTTTCGACGCCGTTACCGCGTGTATCCGTATAAGTCCGGTATTTCTCCTGCGGGTCTAGGTTTTCACCGGAGGGGGCTACGGAGCGTCGGAACCTTTCACAAGCTAGAGGGTGCCATGCCATGTTATTATATGTGTGTTGTGGTCTTTGGATGGCAAAGATTGCACTCCGGGGTGTGACCCGCTTCACCGACGTCCGTTTTCTCCCTCGTGAGTTTACATGCGCTTATAGGGTGAAACTCCCTTATCGGACGAAACGTCGGGAATCTTCCGAAGAGTTGGGTTCTACCAACTTGTTTTATGTTCCTATGGGCTACCCTAACACAAACAAGCAGCTGGTTCCACAATGCTACCCCCTTTCGACGCCGTTACCGCGTGTATCCGTATAGTCGGTATTTCTCCTGCGGGTCTAGGTTTTCACCGGAGGGGGGCTACGGAGCGTCCGGAACCTTTCACAAGCTAGAGGGTGCCATACCATGTTATTATATGTGTGTTGTGGTCTTTGGATGGCAAAGATTGCACTCCGGGGTGTGACCCGCTTCACCGACGTCGTTTCTCCCTCGTGAGTTTACATGCGCTTATAGGGTGAAACTCCCTTATCGGACGAAACGTCGGGAATCTTCCGAAGAGTTGGGTTCTACCAACTTGTTTTATGTTCCTATGGGCTACCCTAACACAAACAAGCAGCTGGTTCCACAATGCTACCCCCTTTCGACGCCGTTACCGCGTGTATCCGTATAAGTCCGGTATTTCTCCTGCGGGTCTAGGTTTTCACCGGAGGGGGGCTACGGAGCGTCCGGAACCTTTCACAAGCTAGAGGGTGCCATACCAT
>JAPCYS010003166.1:0-28274 GCA_028641055.1 Alopecurus myosuroides | reverse complement strand
GCCAGCCGGGTCCTCATCTTCAAATTCAAAGGGTGTTGTTAGCTCTCATGACTGATACACAGAGTATGTTATCCACCTAGCATACTTGCACCCGAGTTCTTTTTTCTCTTCATCATAAAACTATACCAAAGGGTATGTGTAGATATGATTACTAATGCTTACTGGAATATTTCTGTTATTTATGGCCCAAAAAGCTAATTAAATCAAAATTTGAATTTTAAGCGGCACAAAGTGAAAAAACCGTACTAGTACTTGCATTCTAACTTAACCACAAAATGTATTTAGTTGAAATGATTTTTTCAGATACCACGGTATGCGGTAAAAACACAATGCTCTGACCGCTGCAATACCATGGCATCCGAATCCCTTTGACGCACGTCTTTAGTTGAAATGAAGTCTAGAAAATTCTAACCACCAAGAAAACAAATCACGACCATGCTCAATTAGCTCGAGAGAGCCTTTCCACCACACCAAAGCCTGAATTTTTCGTTGCCGAAAAATAACACTTTATTGATCAAATAATATCAATACACAACGTTCCCCGGATGCCTGGAACTGAATGGAAAACCTCACTAGAGGCCACGCTATTACAGGATTTAGCTAAAACATGTGTTGATTCGTTCAGATTACGCTCACGGGTCCATGAGCTGGTTAAATTCTTAATACCACCAACCAGGATACCAAAAAAAATCTATCTAGCATAGAAAATCTGAGGTGCTGGAACAATGATAAACAATATGAAGCAAAAATAGCCATATAAAAACCCTCCTCCCGATCCAGCAACACACCTCGACGAAGCATTACGGCTTCAGCTTCCTCTCGGGGCGATTTACCTTCCACTTATGTCGGCACGCCACCACACAGGTTCCATTATGATCACGAACGGAAACTCCAGCCCCATTGCGGTGACCTCAAAGATCGCAGCCTAAGAGTTGACAAGAACCTTTCCCGACGGAGATGGATATCAAACATGAGTTGGGTACTTGGCATCACACCTTTGATTCGTGGACCGATTAGAAACATGCCAAAGCTTGGGTTGTGTTAGGGATATCATACAAACTCCATTTGATCTAGTTTTTAATATTTCAATGGTTTTGTAGAGGTATATAATTCAAATACCTAAAAAGGCATAAGTTTTAGAGGTTTCTTGACATAATGGAACAAAACAAGCAAACCGTACTTGAGTACTTGCATAGAACATAGCAACTAAAATGCATGATTGGTAAGAGGCGGAAAAGGAGGACACGAAAGCAACTCATCACAATCCTAACTCTAGTAGAAGTCTTGCACTTTTCCATGATGCATCCATGTTGCTTCGGGAGGTCACCTATTTCTTTGCTCTTTTTGTTGACATTAACATTATCATTTTTCCTAGATATCCTACCCTTCTTGTTGGCTTTATCTTTTGGGAACTCCTCGGGAGCTGCCAACCTAAAGACTAGCATAAGTTCTTGACCACCTTCTTAGAATTAATTGGGCAGTATGACATGGTCGATTTCATGATTTAAATTTAAATTTGGGGGCATGCGTGTCATCCATTTAGAAAGTCGTAGCATTTATGTGTGTGATGTTCTCTTTGGTGAGTTAGAGACACGAAGCTAGAGGTGTTGAGATCCAACTCCATCCGAACCAACGAAGCACAAATTTTTCACATAAGGGTTTGGGCAATGAAAATCCACACTATGTTTGCATGGCCCCGGCTAGGAACTAACAAGAAACAAACACGATCGCATGTTTGCATGGCCAAAAGAAATCGTGTCCACACTTTTCTCTCCAATTCTTCTCTCTCCCACATCACACCTCGTTGCCCCGGTTCTAGCCGACACCACCACTCTGTCTCGTCCATCGTTACCACTTCCCTCCCCCCTTCATATTTTCCTCGGATCATGGCTGCGAAAAAGGATGGCAAACTAACAAGTCAGGACAAAGTTATTCCGTGATGGAAGTTTTGTAGTATGTTTGAAGTTTGGAAAAAAAACGAAAGTTGTGGAATTCATTTTCAAGCCCTAAAGTTAAGGTAGATGCTTCAAAAGATAGTTCAAATTATTCGCAAATCTAATTTTTCTGATTATGTTTTGATACCTCTGTCACTTAATTGGATAAAAATCAATCTAGGAATTATCGACATTTACTTAAAAATTAGAATGTATTTTTTTCAAAGCAGTCTTCCAATGTCCGAATTTGAAAAACTTATGAGTTGGAATCTATCTTTTGTTGGTTGGTTGGTGATAGCTTATCATGTGTGCCATGCAATAGCTTACGGCTCTGTATCTTTGTGCATGTAATTATGACTAAGGCATGGGTACACATATTTACAATGAGGAAACAATATATGCATGTCATTACTTGGCAGTACAATAGTAGGTACTTTAATTAGGTACTTTCTCACATATGTTGTGGCTGGCACGCTTATTTTCCTATATATATATTATAGACACTTCATTCTTGACACTCCTCCAGGGATAAGTATAAGACATGGCTTCAGATCACAAGCCATCTTTTACTCTCTCTTCTTGCAGGAAGGTCTTGCATTATTTCAGTCACACACAGTTCCAATTACTTGTAGGTTTAGACATGGAGGGCATTGGGAATTAGTATGAGAGTGTGTCTGTCCTAAGTGTGGCCTCTTCGAGTTGAAAGTGTGCATCGCTATAATGAAATGCATGTTTAACTTCCACACAATGGAGCATGTTCTGGAGAAATAGATAGAGCATCTAACCACAATTTTGGTCGACTAAAACATATGCTAATTGTGGTTCACCCAAGAGAGACTGATTTAGATGGTAACCGCACAACAACTCGGGAGAAAGACAGGACGAAGACAATCCTCCCTCGCTGACAGGACGGAGCTAATGTACACGCATCTCGGCTAGCATTTCCAGATCACCATCCAGCCCACCCGAGAAATGCAGCGGGACACTCTCTGTGCATCATGTGCCGAGTCACTGGTCCGGCTACCACCTATAGAACAAGAAAAAACGAGCGGTGGTTTCACCCTGTTGACATGTAATATAATGTCCGTACAGGTTTCCACAACCTCTATGTTGATTCTTGTTAGAACATGATGTCTTCAATCATAGCTAGAGGACCGCGCCACCAAACGAGCTTGCGGGTTGAAATGCGCCCCAAACGGGCCAGCTGACATGCAACTTTGCTGCTCACAATGCTCGCATTAACATCGCAGTTGTGCTCTTTGGCTGACGGTGGCTGAATTGTTTGGGGCACAAGTTCTGAATTTGACTCCACCACCACAACTGCGCATGCGTGGCAATGTGGGCACGTTCTCCATTGTGACCATTTCAGTAGCAAAGCCCGCCGGACCCAGTCTACACATTGAAATTTTTGCATGTGGGTTGTCCGGGCCGCCGGCCCCCTTCGGTGATTATTATCGTAGATGAATGTGCGTCCGCGATGGGTAAAGCGATTCCCGGTGGGTTACATGCATCTGGACCTGCCTGACTACCGTACCTTTCAGGTTTTGAGCAGGAATATTGCGCGTCGTAGACCATGCGTACTTCTGTTCCGAACCATGCATGCATGACTACTTTCATTAAGTCTTCACTCACTGATGATATATCCTGGATGCAAATCCGTAGTTGTGGAGTTAATTGCAAACAATTTATTTGGTGGAACAACGTGCATTCCATCGCCAGATTTGGTCCGTCTCTAGTGCTACAACCAACGATATACTCGTTTTACACACGTACACAAAGGAAATTGTGATCCTAAACTTGTACATGGGCTCGATCACCCGACTTGGTCCCCCTCATCAGCCCTGCTATGATCCAACTGACCGGGGGACCACGTTTTTTAGAGACCAGGCACCACGTGCCCCACTTTAAATTAATAAAGCAAAGTGTTTGGGTTTGACAACAATCAGATAACATGCTGAGGCCTAGAGCTTAGCTAAATAAAAAGCATAAGGACGGGGCCGGGCTGCCCCAAACAGACCGGTGCTAAGACGAAAAGACAGTAGCTAAGTAGGCGGAAAGGAAGCGAAGATAGCTTTCACCCCGTCAGCCAAGGATAACAGCCCCACCTTGTCATGCTCCTTAGCGAGCTTTGTCCAAGCCTGCATAAACATATACATTTTAAAGATAAAATCAGTAGGGCAGCGGGGCACAATTGCTTCAATAGCAAGCTTATTACGAGTTAGCCATAGAGCACAACAAAACGCCGTGAACAGCACCCAGCTGACCCGCCTTTGCTGGCTCAGCAACGAGTTCTGAATAGTAAAAAGTTGTGGGAATTAAGCAGGACACCAGCTACACCCTAGCAGCTGCCTAATGACACTCCAGCCCAACTTAGCAAGCACACATTGGGAGAAGATATGTGCGGCGGTGTCCGGCTGGCCACACATAGCACAAAGTCCCTTGGCAGGGTCAAAACGGGAAAAGAGCCGGGCTCTAGACGGAAGCCTATCGAACGCAAGATGCCAAGTACAGATTTTAACTTTGAGCGGAAAGCGAGCTGCCCACATATCCTTCTCGTGGGCGACTGTGGCCCCTCGCGGTAGGCAGTTGTACATGGAGGACACGGAGAACCTGCCCGAAGGGTCAAGTGTCCATCGAACGGAATCAAACTCCGGAGTCAAAGAGACCTCCGCCAGCTCCTGATTGAGTTGAGCCCACTGAGCCACACAAACCTGATAGAAGGAGCGGCGGAAGCGAAGCCCCTCTACCTCAAAGGCCTTGGCCACACTAACAGAATGCGACTCGGAGATCTCAAACAAACTAGGGAACCTATCTTTCAGCGGCCCCACCCACCAGTCTAGCCAGAAAAGCGTGCGCGAACCATCCCGGACGTCGAATTTTGCCCCCAACTTAAACAGGTGTTTGATCTTATGGAGACTGCTCCAAAATTTGGAGCCCCTGGGTCTCACCGGCGAAAATGTTGGAAGCTTCCGGATATTTGGTACTAATAACACTGCGCCACAAGGAGGAGTACGTCTGTTTGAAACAGCTTCCAAACCCACTTCAACATCAGCGCTTTATTCATTCTCTTGGTATCAGTCAGCCCCAGACCCCCGCAGTCCTTAGGGCGGCAGACTGCCGGCCAATTTACCAGATGATCCTTGCGCTTCGAGCCCGCACCCTCCCAAAAGAACCGCGCGTGAATGGAGTCAAACTTCTCGTGCACCCCATCTTGGAGGAGGAAGAGGCCCATGGCAAAGATGGGCAAGGCCTCGAGATAGGCGTTAGACAGGACAAGCCTTCCACCCGAGGAAAGAAGTCGCCCCATCCAAACCTCGACCGAGGGACCACGTACATGCAGATGGTCAGCCGATGGTCATGTGTACTCTGTGGCTGCCTTGCCTGCCGTGCATCTGTGCACAATACATATTCCCAACTCTAATTAAAGTTGCACATGCCACCCTACTCCGACGGGTCAGAAGAAATACTAGAACATCATTGAATTCGTGCGACCAATCGTGAAATTTTGCATAAATAACTTTTTAGCACACCAAATTCACAAATTAACCCCTTATTATAAAAAACAACGAAATAACCTTTTAGCATAACACCCGTCTATAATTCTTGTACAACACATGGTCAAAGGCGTTATAAACAGTGCCGGTGTCATACGGGGGTCCACCTAAAGGATACCATAACGCCCCGGATGGGGGCTTTCTGCCTTGGACACATAATACCCCGGACGGAGGAGTTATGCGGGCAAAGAAGTAAGTCGCCTGGGACAGACCCCACGTCACTCCACACTCATGTAGCTCAAGCTTGCGAATCCTCTCTCACTCTACCCTCCAATCAATCCAAATCTTTAGATTTCTCCGTGGAATTCGTGTCCTCTCAAGTCTTGAAGGTAGTCCTCCCTTCCCTTGGTTTTTTCCAACCAAAATGTTTGAATTTAGTCAATTTGGTCTTTTTGTTTCGGGAACCTGGAAGCAACCCTAGAAATGGTTAGTTGTTTGTTGACCTATGGAGCATACGTGCTTTCTCGGCCTAACCTTCACCCTAACCATTTCTATCATTACATCTTTGCCCAAACGTTACTAAGTTTGATCTTCACAAAACTCAAAAGTAGGATACATAGAATAGAGAATTACTTACTTGTCGGCATAGTTTATTCCTAAATTGTCCATATTCTAGCAGCTCCTACCTTTTGTCACCATGTTCCAGCAAAGTTTCTATTTTCCATGCAGCTATCACGTTCCAGCAAAAATAGCTATAGTATCGGCTGATTTTTTTTTTCAATTAAACAGACTACGTGTTTGGAATCCACATTCGAGAGACTTGAAAGGCCTCTTTGGATTGAAGTATTTTCAAAAAAAATTGCAGGATTTCAATCCATAGGATTCTTTCCTAAGGAATGCCTTTGGATCAAAGGAATTGCATCTATAAAATTCTTATGCATTGTATTCCTACAGCCCAATTCCATAGGAATTTCAACATACATTCTAACATCTTTTTTATACTCATTCGCGTAGGATCGAGTCAAGTTTTCTTTGGTTCTTTCCAAATAATTGTTTGGATAGTTTTCCTCTGTTTTGTAATCGTATGTTTTGCACCTACAATCCTATCAAATTTCTACGTTTTATCGGTTCCTCTGTTTTGTAATACTGTGATCCAAAGAAGCCCAAAATCATCTTACAAACTGGGTTCTTCTACTCTCTCCGTTCCAAATTAAGTGTCGCAAAGTTTGACAAAGGTGGAAGTATCTAACACTAAATTATGTCTAGATACATCCACTTTTGTCAAATTTTACGACAGTTAATTTGAGTTGGAGGGAGTATATTTTTTGGGTAGGCTGCTGCCATATGTTCTAGTGTGTAGTGCGCCGTTAGCTTGATGAGCTTTTGGGATATTGTTTCCTTCACCGATGAGATTTGGTGGTAACTTTCCGTATGTTTCGGAGTAGCCAAGCTGGTAGGTAGTCTTGCACACGATTCCTTTTTTAATCGGACGCACCTATTTAAGTACCGAAGTACGTTTTCTTCATGCTGCTATCGCGTTTCAGCTAAAGATTGCTAGTTTCGGCTGTTTTTTTTTGAACGGACTATACTCTCCACGTACACGTGTCGAAAATGTTACGTGTGACTACTAATTTCTCAAAAAATCTCAGCAAAGTATTTTTGTTCTAACTACCCAAACTAATTTTCGTGATGTGGATTAATGTGGTGGCTTCATTACATCCATGTATATCACGTTTAGTATATAATAATAGATAATGTAGTATGGTACACTAGCGCTCTCCTCCTAGCGCTCTCCGGCGCCCTAGGCGCCACCACCAGCCGCTCGCCGTTGGCCACTCCGGCCACGGCGACCACCATAATCTGTTGATACACATCCGTGTATTGACAGCCACAAACAAACTTGTGATCTTCTCTGGATTGGATTGACTGATCATGGCATTGTCGGACCTCAAGTTCGAATTGGGCATCAGTTTCGAAGAGCGCATCAAGGTTAAGTATGGGACTCCAGTTGTGATTGGGGAAGGCAGCAATTTGAGGCCTTTCTATCTGGTGGTGGATTTCTCTCGCTCCCGTATCAAGCTTAATGCGGAATCTGTAAGTCTTATTTTGCAATCTTCTTTTGGAGGAAAAGCTGCACTTTATCAAGTAATTGTTCTTCAGAATTGGTCCTATCGATTCTCGGTTTATTTTAGAGATGTGGGTTTCGAAATCTTCAAAGGTGGAAACATATTCAATTCTCTTTTCTGTATGAGTTTTTGGCTTTGGGGTAGAGGTGGACCAGATTCCCGCAAAGAATACCAACTATACCTGCAAGAACAAGAGAAGGAATGGACCACTGTTTCTCAGAAAAGATCTACTGGATCATATGCGGATGCTATTCAAGCACCTAGATTCTACGATGATCGTAGACAAATTCAAAGTTCGTTTGGGAGGGATCAGCGGAATCATAATGATAGTCATGGCAATTCAAGAGCGGGAGTTACTGTTTCAAATAGAATTTATGTCTCTGGGCCCAAACTTTATTGTGTCCGTTGCTTCTTTGACCAGCATACCAGGCCTAAATGTCCTAATCGTATTCGTTGTCGGGCATGCGATAGATGGGGTCATATCGCCGATAACTGTTGGTTTTCTCCGAAGACTATTGGGCCGGCCCAACCTGGCTCGAAAGAAATGGAAACTAATCGACAGAGGCAGGGGGCTCCTCGTTCTACGCGCCATGGAGATGACAACACAACGGTGATTTCGCGGACAGACAGGGAGCAATTGATTGCTTTGCAAAACGCTAAGATCACAGAGCAGTTGTTCCCCTCACCGCTTCCAAACAGAGCAACTGCAACTTCCAGTCGTTCCAACTCCTCTACTCCACCTTCAAGGGTTTTCTCGAGTTCATCGGCTGCGCCAAGAGGAACTGAATCGGAGATGGCTAACTTCGTTTTTGATCCGGCTCCTTTCCTCCCTCCAGACCGTGCTACATTGGTTCTGGAAGGCAGACCCGCTCGAGCACGTGTCATCCACGGGGAACGACGGCTGTCCAACGAAGATTTGGCCATCCTCACCATAGTTCCAATGCCCCAAGGTGAGGTTGATTTCCAGAATGTTCATGAGATTATGGATGAATTTCTCCGTCTGGAAAGAAGGGTGAGGTACAAGTCCATCACTAGATGCCCCTTTGGCCAAGCATATGTCAGATTTGTGAGTATTGAGGAAAGAGATTGGTTTGTGAATAACAGTCCCCACCCTTGTGACGATGTTCATCTGGTTTTTGAAAAACATGACGAGGGCATGAACTGGCGTCGATTTAATCTGAGCAGAGAAGTTTGGATTCCGATCTTAGGTTTTCCCGCTGACCTCCGAAGCACGAAAGAGATTGCGAATGCTGTTAGAAGTTTTGGCAAGTTGCTAGTCTGGGACAGAGTGAAATCCACTAACGCCTCTGTCATGATCAAAATTCGTGTTGACAACTTGTCTGATATTCCTTTGAGCTTGGTGGTCTCGGGTGCAGAATTATTTGTAGGTGAATCTTGGACCTGCCCATTGGTTATTCTTCAAGACATGCTCCATGGTGGTGGCCCACCACAGGAAGATGACATCCCTCCCGATGGTAACCCACACCCTGCCCCTGCTGAACCATTCCATCACCCTAACCAGAACAATCATATGGTTGGTCCTATTGCTGCTCATGATGTCATGTTGGAAGAAGCAGCTCTGAATCCAGCTCAGCTTGTGGTGCATCACCCTATTCACATGAATATTGAAGATGCCATTGCAGATAACCATCAGATGCTTGATCCCTGGCAGATGCAGCATCATGCACACCATATTGATTTGGAGCTTCATGCAGGGGAATTTCTGGAGCTCAATGATCTTATGGATCCTGCACCCAATGTTGCTGATAATCCACATGAAGATGATAGCAGTAATCTGACAGTTACTGATGACAGAATTGATAACAACTCTGTGGATTCCCTCGAGGTTCCCCCCCCTTTGATTGAGGCCATGCAACCTATTGAGCAGATGAATCCACTTCCTCAAGTGGATATGATCCCTATTGATTTGAATTTCCCTGTTGTGCAAATTGAGGCGCCATTGGGTCTCCAATTTGAAGTGATGGATGCTCCTGGGCCTCTTATCTTAGGCCCAACACAGCCCCTGGCCTTGTTCCCTGTTGAAGATGGCCCAATAGAAGATAACACTGTCATCCCTGGCTCTATGACTCAAGTGCCTCCTCTGGAGCAGACTAATCTACAAGCCCCACTCAATATGTCTGATCTTGTAGTAGATACAGAGATAGAGAATAATATGTCTGCCATAAATCCCTTCCAGGTAACTGAATCAGCAGATCTGAATGATATCACAGATACTCAAGTCCCCCTTCCTGTGGCAGAAGTTGCATTGAATATGAGCCAAGATATGGATGCAGGTATGGATGCACCTCCAGGATTCCCTATCCCATTATACAGTAATATATATGTAGGTGCTATGAAACTAGGGACAGAATTGGCTGATCCTGTTCTACAGAGTATGATGGGTGATTATGAACTTTCAGACAAAGATTTGCTAGGTGATCAGGGAGCTCAGCTGTGGAGTGAGCACTTTGCTCCTAGGAGTAAAGAGGACAATGTAGTCAGAATACCCATTGAATGGACTAATTTCTTTACTGCTGCCCTTCTCAATTCAGATAAATTTGAATGGGCCAAATCAGTTTTGTTCTCTAAATTCTGGATGTACATTATGGAAGGATCAGAGTCACCATATAAAGAATTTGTTATTCCTGATAAATTAATTGAACATGTTGAACCAACATGTTATACTAAATCTTCCTCCCCTGGGTTGCAGACTCCTGAGAAACAACCCATCTCTGATCTTGGGGCATCCACTACCTCTGCACTCCATTTCAGCAGGAAGAGAAAGGAGAAGGCACCTATGGTTGAAACAGAGGTGAGGAGAAGTTCTAGATTACTCCACCTTAAGAATGGCTTCAGAAAGAGCACTTGCATGAATAAAAACTGTATCAGTTGTAATGCAATACCACCTACTATCCCTGCTAAGATTGTTAAGAATCTATCTATCTCTTTCTGTAAGGTGGACCCTAAGGACTGCACTGAGGAGGCTTTGATGGATAAGGGACACAAGAAGAAGAAGCATGAGGTGGATTCTGAAGATAATAAGGACCCTGCACCTGTTGGAGATGCTGAAGACCCTTGTGAGGGGGAGGAAGCAGATTAGAGAGCTCACCTTTAGGAGCTCTCTGTGTAGTTATCTAGTATTTTGTTGTTTATGGATGCCATTGTCAGTAACTTTTGGACTTGGAGTACTGTCAGTTCATGCTATGCTGTGGTCATATGGCATGTGGTTTTCAGTGATGTAGATTGGAAATATTATCCCAATGCATAATAGATCATGGAATATTTTGAACTGGAATATCAGGGGGATTAATGATCTTGATAAATGGTTGGCCTTGTATAATAAGATTGAAGAATCTGGTTGTGCTATTGTATGTCTCCAGGAAACTAAAAGAGAATCCTTTGACAGCTTTTATGTCAAGAAATTTTTTCCCAAAAGAATCTCTAAATTTGATTTTGTGCCATCAAATGGTGCTTCTGGTGGATTATTCATAGCCTGGAATGAGGCATATTTTACTGGAGAAACAGTTTTCAAGAATAGATATTCTATATCCATCAAGTTTACATCTACATATGATGATTCCTTTTGGATCTTAACCAACATCTATGGTCCATGTCTTCCTGAGCATAGAATAGATTTTCTGCACTGGTTCAGGAATATTGATTTTCCAGAGGACCATGACTGGCTGATTGTAGGGGATTTCAATTACATCAGATATCCTTCTAACAGAAGCAGGGAAGGTGGCAATATTCAAGATATGTTGGATTTCAATGAAGCCATTGCTACCCTAGCTCTGGTGGACATACCTATCAAAGGAAGAGAGTTTACCTGGAGCAATATGCAAGCTGCCCCACTTCTTGAGAAGCTGGATTGGATTTTCTCTTCTGAATCCTGGACTAGCAGATTCCCTGGTACTCTGGCACTACCACTCTCTAGACCCATCTCTGACCATATCCCTGTGATGATTCAGATTGGACTTAATATTCCTAGAGCTACTATCTTTAGATTTGAAAATTTTTGGCTTAAGCACCAAGATTTCAAACAAGTAGTGCAGGATAGTTGGATTCAAGAGACTCATGAAACTGATAGTGCTAAAATTAATACTGCTAAATTTAAGAGACTCCGCAAGGCATTGAAGATTTGGTCCAGGAATAAATCTCAGCTGGCAGCAGCCATCAAGAACTGCAATGAGATCATAGGTTTCTATGATCAACTGGAAGAATTTCGTGAGCTATCCATTTGGGAGTCTAATGGCAGAAAGATTGTTAAAAAACATCTTATAGACCTTTTGACTAAGCAGAATATTTATTGGAAACAGAGAGCCACAATCAGATATGCACAATTTGGGGAAGAAAATTCTAAAATTTTCCATGTCAAAGCCACTATCAAATACAGGAAAAAAATTATTGCCTCTATCAGAGATGAGCAGGGCATTGAGCATACAGAGCATACTAGCAAGGCTGCTATTCTAACCAGAGCCTTTAAACAAAGAATGGGAGAGGTATCTGTATCAGCTGATGATATAGGTCTGGTCAATCTTATTGATAGAATTGAGGGCTTAGAGGATCTTGAGATACCTTTCTCTAGGGAAGAAATAAATAAAGTGGTTCAAGAACTACCTATGGATAAGACTCCTGGACCTGATGGTTTTAACACCAATTTCATTAAAGCATGTTGGTCCATTATATCTGATGACTTTTATAGACTTATTGATGATTTTTATCATGGCAATATTGCTATTCAGAGCATTAATTCCTTTTTCATCACACTGATCCCAAAGAAAGATTGGCCAACCTCACCATCAGATTACAGACCTATCTCACTGCTTAATTGTTCCCTCAAAATCATCACCAAGCTTTTAGCTAACAGACTCCAAACTAAGATGCCTTCTCTGATACACAATAATCAATATGGTTTTCTTAAAGCAAAATCTATTCAAGATTGCTTACCATGGGTTTATGAGTATATCCACCTTTGTAAGCATTCTAATTTGGAAGTTGTTATCCTGAAGCTAGACTTTGAAAAAGCATTTGATATGCTTGAACATAGCTCTATTCAGAAGATTCTGTTGGCTAAGGGATTTGGTACTAGATGGATGAGATGGATTGACCTGATCTACAACTCTGGTTTCTCCTCAGTTCTGCTAAATGGTATCCCTGGAAAGCAATTCAGATGCAGAAGAGGAGTAAGACAAGGGGATCCATTATCCCCACTGATTTTTGTCTTGGCTGCTGACTTATTACAAGATATATTCAATGAGGCTATGCATAACAATCTTGTTATACCTCCAATTATATCTCAAGCTTGTCCAGATTTTCCTATTGTGCAATATGCTGATGACACTATTCTTATTATGCAAGCTAGCAATCAACAGCTATTACATGCCAAAACACTCCTGAATCACTTTGCTGCCTTCACTGGACTGAGAGTTAATTATGCCAAATCAAGACTCATTCCTATTAACCTAATGCAAGAGCAGGTGGACACCTTGCTGCATTCATTTGGATGCTCTGAAGAGGTCTTCCCATTTACATATCTGGGTATGCCAATGTCTATTACCAAACCAAGAATTCAAGATTTAATGCCCATCATTAAAAGAATTGGTGATAGAATTGCTGGATGCACTTCCATGCTATCCTATGGTGAAAAACTTGTCTTGATTAGATCGGTTTTTTCAAGTCTACCTATTTTCTATTTGAGCACTATCCTAGTTCAAGAAACTGTTATTCAACAGATTAACAAGCTACTGAGATATTGCTTCTGGAGAAAATATGGAATGGGAGACAGAGGTACTGCACTTATTGCATGGGATAAAGTATGTAAACCCAAAGATCAAGGTGGATTGGGTGTCATTGATATCAGCATTCAGAACAAGGCTCTTTTGATGAAACATATTCACAAATATTTCAATCAAGCAGAGTTACCTTGGATTAGATTTATCAGAGAGAAATATCCAAATAGTACTCTATTATGCAGACCTGTGGGATCTTTCTGGTGGAGGAGTATCTTAAAATTGGTCCCACTATACAAGGATTTGGCAGTCTGTCAGATTGGTACAGGGGAATCAGTGCTCTTTTGGAAGGATAATTGGGAGGATCAACGTTTATCAAGAAAATTCCCTGAACTTTTCTCTTACTGCAAAAATGAGGATATCACTGTTAAGGAATTCATCACTTCACAGGATTTCTCTGAACATTTTCACCTTCCATTATCTGTGGAGGCTTTTAATCAATTTGAAACCATATGTCAAGACCATATTGATCTTGGAAATTCCATCCATAGAGATAGTTGGTCTCTTAGAGGGAATAGACAATTCTCTGTCAAAAAGGTCTATGAGATGATGAAGGCTGGTCCATCAGCACATTGTGTGTTTCAGTATATTTGGAATTCTGCTAATATTCTGAGACACAAGATATTCTTTTGGTTACTCCTGCATGACAGATTGAACACCAGGAATCTACTGTCAAGGAAGAATTTTCATATGCCTACCTATGAGTGTGTTCTATGTGATGAACATAGAGAAGAGACCAATGTACACCTATTCTTTGACTGCTCTTTGCAGAGTAGTTGTCTAAGATTCTGAAGATAAGCAGAGAGGCATTTCGGTTTATGATGAATGCCTCCTCATCTATAACTCATTGCCGAGAGGTATTGCCATGGAGGTTTTAATCATGGGATGTTGGAACATATGGACGGTTAGAAATGGCAAGATTTTTGACCATCAGACTCAGAATGTGATGACTTGGAAAGTATTACTTAGAAAGGATCTACTCAATTTATCTCATAGATGTAGACCACTTAACAAGAATTCTCTTGTTAATTGGATTCAGACCTTCCTAGATTGTACCTAATTCAACCATGTTAGAGAGAACTGGCATTGGTTGAACATTTTGGGGGTGTTCATTTGTATTTTGTATATATTAATATATATGCCGTGGAACAATTGTTCTACGGTTTGAGCGCTTCAAAAAATAGATAATGTAGTAGGTGCTGCGATTAGATAATAGTTGGTACACTATGGTACAGCAAATATATTATGGACCTCTTCTACGGTGATTGTCCAGGTACTGCAGGTACTTTCAAGTACCTCTGCCTTTGATTATTTTTAGCCGTCGATCGTAACTGTTAACTGAAACTATAAATTTATCCACCGTTGGCGACAGGGACAAAAAAAACATGCTCGCTGCTCGCGTCTGCCCTCGCCTCGAATGGAGTCCGTCGCGATCACCATCACCACCCGCTCTCCTTCCCGTCTGCCGCACCACGGCGTTGAATCCATACAGCTGTGCTCCCACCTCGCATGTCTCCGTTTATCTAATGCTCTGCACCGAGTGCTCACGTCCCCGTTTGTCTGCAGGGCAAGACTGAGGTGGACGAGGAGGTTGCGAGGGGTCCAAGTTTGCGTCGTCGTCAGGGCGCCCCGACGGCACAGCGAGCCCACCGTCCTCTCAGCATACGTACGCTCAATCACATTATAAACGTCTGCACAGACTAGGATCGAGCTGTGCCACCGTGCTTCTTGGGGAGGTACACGGAGTAGCTGTGGAAGAAGCAGAGCCCGGAGTCCACGAGGCAGTCGATTGCGGGCTCACCGTGGATGAGACGTGCGATTTCGGAAGCTACCAGGCCGCTCGCCAGTGTCATAGCGCCGCTGTGTCTCGCGTCGGTGCTCCATGGCGTGTCGGACGGCGCCCCAGAACTCGCGCTGTAGGCCAGCCACGAAGGTCACCGCCTCAAGGGTGAGGATGGCCGCGCTCAAAGTCAGGGTCGTACTAGCGGCCTCCCACGGATGTCCACGGGGCTCGCCTCCGTGTTGCCGTGTAGGTCGGTGAGCACCGATCCCGGGGGGAGTCCTGCAACGTGACGCACCCGAAGTGCTCCACGCCTGTGTTCGCGGTCATGCCCGGCAAGACCTACCGGTTCAGGCTATGGCATTGTGCATGTGTGATGTGCGGGCCGACGTGATCACCCGCGGTCCGTCGAGCTGCCTCCACGGGACTACGGGACGACGATGCCGACGGCGGCCGTCGTTGCAGAACCACCCCGGCTTCCGTTGTTGCTCGTTGAGGCTTGGAGTCTCCGAGACGAGCTCACCGCGTCCATGTGCTCTGCCGTCCATGTCGCTGCAGGCGAAGCCTAACGCCAAAGGGTAGGAGAAACGCGAATATGGCTGCCACGGCAGCGGCACGCCACAGCCTGGGCGCATGACACATACTCGATGAGATGCACACTCATAGGGGACTAGTAAAAGTGCACGTGCAATGCACGTGTATAAGTGATTAATGCAAACATTGTAAAAACATACTTGAAATACAGAAGATATATATATATAACTTAGACATATTATATAAACTCAGAGATGTCTACTGTGATTCGAACTTGATGGACAGTGGGTATGGCCCTAAGTATACGTGAAAACAAGTCAACGATTTTTAAATGAAAAGGAGTCTCCAGGAATAATTCCATGTCTGCTGCCGACCAAATATCCAGTAATAACTCTAATTAGTACGGATGAACCCTATAAAATATATAATATATATAAACTGATAAAATATGACTGAACAAAGGTCCTTGTAAATGATACCATCAGGTGAGAGATTTTACTCGCTGCTGCTCTTTACCGGACGTACCAAATTCTCATACTCTATTTCGTTCTGGATGCATACCATTCCCCAGGTTGCTCAGATTGCTTCATAGCATAAATAAATATATGGCTAAAACAACTTTTAAATACAAATGATGTGTTCATTTCTATAGAAAAGGGAAGAATTCCCCTGTATTCAATTGTGAAAAGAAAATAGTAATAACAACTTCACCATGTGTAAATCGGAGTTTGCAATATACAATATATCCTAGAAATAACCCAACTTGGCAAAAAAAATAAAGAATGTAAATTTGTACAACATCTTCTAGAACATGTATATAACTCAAAATAAGCTGTACAAACTACAGGAGCTGAGCACATAATACTAAGGCATATTAGCCGGAGTGGCACAACCAGTTTTGAATATTTGGATGCATTCCAGGTTTCTGTAGCAGCCGCCCAGATTACCTCCTATTAAATTATAAATATGAATGACCTCGATTCATTTACATATGAGAAAAATTAATAAATCCCTAGATTCAGTTGTGAAAATAATACTATTCACAACTTGCGAATGATCTCTTCATTTATATTAAGGAAATAAGATAAACTTTAAAAAAATAAAGAACGTAAATGTGTATACAACATATTCGAGAATACGAACCGCTTTCTTTATTACTGGAACCAACTAATTCAACTTATATCTGCGCGACCATAAGTTTATAGAGTCTGGATATCTCAAAAGGAAAATTACAGAGCCTGCGACTAATTCCTACCATAGCAGGCCGTACATACTTACTTAGTACCAATGACTGCTATAATATATCGAAGCAAATAAAATGGGACTGGATAAGGACCGTATGTCCCTGTAGATGACACAGTCAGCCGAGATATCAAACATGCTTCACGCTAAATCACCATCCTAAAATTGACCTGCAGCAAAATGAAGACGACTTTCTTTACAGGAGACCATTATCATAAAATTGACCGGCAGAAAAATGAAGAGTGACTGTTTTATATTAATGGTGATGATGTACAACTAATCAATGAAGCATGTGGTCACACAAATGAATAGTAAAAGGGTGTTTAGATTGTTAATATCAATTGAATAGATGATCCTTACTACATATAAGAATCATTTACCAGGTCAAACTTGAAGGGGACCTTTATCAAAACCAAGTGCCATTATCTGCATACAAATATGAGGTCACAATGTTGATAATCGACAATTGATGCCTAACAAAAATATGCAATTGGAAGACATGATGGTAGTTATAACAACTATTATATATGCAGGAATCCAAATTTATTTATGGAGAACAAACATGTTTCATCCTTCCAAGACATCTATGTACACGATGTTCTTTGTGCTTTTTCCGGTGGGGTCTATGTCTTTATTTGGCTTAGCCAAAATTCGAGTGGTCTGCCTTGACACACCCCTGGATAGTGCAACGTAAAGTTGTCCATGCGAGAATACAGGCTCTGGTAGGTAAATACCAACTGTGGGAATGGTTTGACCTTGGGCTTTGTTGATGGTCATTGCAAAACTTAGCCGGATTGGGAACTGCTTCCTCTTAAATTTGAAAGGAAGTGAAATGTCCTCCGATGGTGACAAAGGTATTCTCGGTATGAACACTCTATTTCCAGCATGTTGTCCACCAACAATCTCGGCGTCGATTGCATTATCTTGGAATGCTCGAATCATCAATCTTGTTCCATTGCACAACCCGTTATGAGGATCGAGATTTCTGAGAAGAATGACCGTACAATTGACTTTGAGTTTCAGAACATGCGGGGGCAAACCATTTGGAGTTATATTATTTAGATAGTCAATTGGGTAGTTGTTGCACGAGTCATCCTCTACAGAGTCAAAACTATAATATATCTTTTCTTGGCCAGGAAACCTGTCGATCATTTTTATATTCAGATCGTCCACATGTTCATTCTTTGTTGAAAGAATGGCACGTGTGCTCATGTAAGATCCAGATGCGGCATTCTCATGAAGCGATGGGAAGATATCTTCAATAAGCTTGTTCACTGCTTCTTCACCGGGAGTGTAAGTAATAACAATGTCATCTGGAAGACGCACGTAATCGCCTCCAATGGTCTCTTCTGTCCCATCACCAATTCTTAGGAGGTAACTGGAGAACCACTGGTCGGTTTGTGCCCTCATATTACGCGTGAGGCGAATCTTCCTAATATTCTCCCATAAATAAGACCTTTGTAGTGTAGCATCAGTGATCTGTGCTCTTGTCCCACGTGTCACCACGGGTAGGACCTGCCTAAAATCTCCTCCAAACACCACGACCTTTCCCCCAAAAGGCAAAGAACATTGCATGATGTCCTGTAAGGACCTGTCTAGTGTCTCAACAGTCTGACGCTTTGTCATGGCAACCTCGTCCCAGATTATCAAAGATGCCCTATGGAGCAGCTCCGCGGTACCACTCTAATTACATTCAACATCATCTATGTTATGTGTGCTCTCTACATTAGACGTACGCTCGAGATGTTGTATGTCCCTGCCATGGATGACATCCTCGTTGTTTGCTTGAACTATTTCAGCTGGTTCGTCATATGGCATCCAGCGGTTCCATCCCGTCTCCCCTCCCGGGAAGAATAATGGATACGCCAAAGGATCATAGCAGCCATAATATGCCCTGATAAATAAAGGACGTTCACCTTTTCCATACACAACAACTTGCCTATCAAAAGTGTTTTCGGGGTCGCTCCCTTCAACCCAAAGAGCAGCCACCTGTGAAGTAGTTGGGGTATTGTATCTTTGTTGGTCAAGTCTTATATCTGTGTTCAGGGAAATCCTATATTCCGCAAGGTTTGGAACAGATCCAATGCTCTTAAAGATCTGTACATATGGATTATTCTTTAGTATCTCCAAAATAGTTCGTATGAGATTAATGTCAAGATCTGGAGACCTTTTCACTCTATGTTCCATGGTTTCATCTGTATCATAAATATAGAGTTGCAGATGTCTAGGCCCTTGTCCTCCAGGTACCAGATTGTCCATCTTATAATACAACGCCCCTTGTGCACGAAATGTATATACACCGCTTCCCTTAGCATTGCTGACCCTCTGATCAAGGGTGACTCCAAGGCTTGTGAAGGAGAAATGGCTGTTGAAATACCGTATGTGTTTTCTGAAATATTTTGCATCCTCATCATCCTGACTGGTAAACAATCAGCGCAACTCTTGAGGAACTTCAGGGATCGCTATCTTCACCTTTCCTTTTCTGCAACAGAACGCGGGACCTTCATACTGGAATCTCATAGCTCCACAGTGGACACAATCTGGTACTGGCTTCAAAACATGATGTTTAGATGGTAAATTATGGTAGATGCTATCATAAGGATCATCATTTTGCTTATTTGAAGGACCATTAGTTATCAATCTGTATGAATCAAACACATCGCCTGCCAACATGTAAGACGCATAAATGTAACAACTGAACCCAATATGATATGACCCAATCACTATTTATTTATTTAGTCGTGTAAATTACCTAGACCACTAAATATTCTGCATTCCTCGTCATCATCATGCATTGTTTGATCCTCTTGCACGGTATCCAAGTTATCTATGAGAGAAATCAGATTACATTTATATACATGAAGATTAATTGAAGATGTCGCCAATTTATTTCGATTTACCTTCGCAACAAGTTCCATGTTGATTTGGCTCAAAAATTCCTGAAGGATCATAGTCTTCCTCATTGTCACCTGTGACATGCAAACCACATGAAACAAAAAATAACATGAGTAACATGTCAAAATCATGGCGAGAACTGAATGATATAAACAGTAATATATAGTATGCAGTGGGCGAACACTACCTGTATGATGACATTGGGTAGGTGTATTAGCGGATGCGGCTATAATATCATTTCTGGCAGACATAGAGTTGTTTTCACGTATGCATTTCTTATACTCACGATTCTTGAGCAACCGCGCGTCCCTCTGTTCACTTGTCAATAATAAGTAGCGTCCCCTCTTTAACTGTCGTGTCTTCTCAGAAGAATCACTCTGTTGTTTTTTCTCTTCATATCCGCTTTTCTGTACGAAACTATCTTGGTCATGCAACCCTAAAGATGTAGGTATGTATTGCAGTTGGTCCCGCGTTCTCATATCTCTCTTGTAAGTATCATTTCTATGTAGCCAATCACTATCATCATCGTCCGCAATACCTAAAGCCAACAACGTGCAATACAATGTTTGAGTCCTCAACTTATGATAATTCCTAAAAAAAATAGTGCGAACTGAGCTATAAGTGTTAAAGTTTCTTACCAAGTGTACCATTCATATATGTGTTGGTTACGTTGCTCAATGGAGTACGTTGTGGGCTGCGACGGGAGAGCGCTGATGCTTGTGACACATTAACACCTAAAATTACATTTCAGCTAAAATATTCAGTATTTCATACATATAATACCAATACGAAAACATGCGAGTATAGGATAATTGACCTCCTACGGGTGTTCTGCATGGCAATTGGGTAACTCCGCTTTGCCCTGTAGGTATTGTATTTATGTTTTCGGCATCAACATGAGCGGATGACTGCTTCTTAAGCTCCCGAATTTGGCGTTTGCGCTTTAAAACCTCATCTTTATTATTTGCATAATACTGCCTATCCCTCTGCCTTTTGACCTCCGTTGGATCTGCATATATGATTTCATTAGTTAATTGTTTCTTACAAGTGAGCATTTCATATACAAATTAGTCTGCCGAAAACATGGCAGAAATATGTTGTGAGTACATAAAACATCACCTATTGCAGCTGTTTTGTATTGCTGTTGGGTTGCTCCGCTTGGTCCTGGAGTATCACCTAGAATGTTTTCGTCATTTATCGTCGGCAATGACTGCTTCTTAAGCTCACTTGATTGGCGCTGGCGACTCAAAATCTTATCTTTATTTTTTGCATAGTACTCTCTATCCCTCTGTCTCTTTGCCTCTTTAGGATCTGCAAGGATGGCATACCTATGATATGCATATATGTTCCAATGATTGGGTGAATATATTGTCTGGTAGTTACCTTGTTTTTCTGGTAGTTACGGATGGTGGTGGCAAGAAGTCTCCAAACGGAAATAGTACCATGAAATTAGCTTGCCCAACAATAATCGAGAGACCCAGAAATCTGTATGTTATGTTTCACTGAAACCACTGCAAGTAAAACTGCTGTTCAGCTTTGGCGCAAGTAAAACTGCAAGTACGTGATGAATTTGCTAAATTCAGATTCAGATGCTTCTGTAATTATTAGGTAGAAGGGCACGGAGGTTGCAATTCATACCTGTGCACGGCGGGTGGGCATGGGTGGCGGCGCGTCGGCGTGAAGGTCGGGGCAGGCCGTGATGGTCGAGTCTGCGGAGTTATCGTCGGCGCGTGCCGGAGAGGCGGCCGTCAGGCTCGGGGCTGCTGGAGCGCGCGTCGGAGCGGTCGTCAGTCTGTGACCCTCGTGGCTGGCGGCGGGCGGGCGGGCGGTTGTCGGCGCCGACCGTCGGTTGGCGGCCAGCGATGGCGTCCGCTTCGGACGGGGATGGGGATGGATTGTAGTCGGCGGCGCGACGGTCGAGGGCGCGATGTCGGGCGGCGGGCGAGCGCTTGGGGTGAGACGGGCGAGCGTTTGGGGCGAGATGTCAGCGGCGGGCGAGCGCTTGGGGTGAGACCGGCGAGCGCTTGGGGCGAGATGTGAGGCACGACGGGCGAGCAGTTTCCTTTTTTTTCAGTCGGATCGGACGATGGTCTGATTGATGTTTCGCTTCGGAAGTTTTCCCGTACTCAGTCCCAATAATCCCGGTTTAGCTTATATCCGTACGATGATTCGTTGTGTGGCTAAGATTGGTTGGATCACCCCTGTCTCTCCCTTTTTATATTAGTTGTGATATGAGATAGGTTGATCCAGTATACGAATTTACCGACAAACCCTTTTATTAGATATAAAAAATTATGAAATGTTTGTATTTTTGGGTACTTTCAGGTACTTTCAAGATGGTACTTTCTGGTCCCTCCTAATTTACAACCCTCGGATTAAAGCGCATAAACGGTTGCTAAAAATACCAACCACCATAAAACTTCTATTATGTCAAATATGTTATGACAATCATGTTTTATTGCCATATATATACACTTCGTTCCTATCTCCCATCCCAGGAGAAATATAGAAATGGTTTCACATCACAATCCTTCCTTTATTTATTTGCCTTGGGAAGCCTTCTTTTAGTTGAGTCCACCGATCAGTAGCATGTTTAGGCATGGAGGGCATTGGGAATTTGGACCTGAGTATGCTCGTACAGGTTCGAAGCTTTAGTGGAGGACATAGTGAAGGGAAGTAGGTCAGCCGCCTAGCCTTGAGTTTTGTCAAAAAAATCAAGTATATGCATGCATCTCAAGCATCAAGAGGAGAACAGGTTTATTCCAGTTCGTTGGCGTCCAGTCCCTTTGGTCTAGCGCTATTTTTTTGGAGAAGAAAAGGGAAGGGAGAGGTGAGTTGGCTACTGGGCTTTCTTTTGGTGGAGTTGAAGGAGCGCCGGCGGCCTGGGGGGTCTAGGAGAAACTATAACACTCACTTAGTCTCAAAATAACTGTTATTGAAATGGATGAAAGTAGATGTATTTATGTGTTAGATACATCCATTTAACTCATTTCTATGACACTTATTTTAAGACGGATGGAGTACAATGAAGGGAAGCAACGACAGGAAGAACTCCAGCGGAGACGGCGGGCGGGGCGACACATTTAGGCACATTGTGATTTCTATAAAAATATGGCAATTCTAGTGCTTATATATATCAGATGATGCGCGTACCTTTCGGTGCACCTATGTTCGTGTTTGGTTTTCAGAATTAGAAAGGGCATTAGCATGTTTTGGCGCTCGACTACGCCCTATCGTTTCCCCATAAAAGCAAGGGAAAAGCTGAGGAACGGCCGGAAAGATCGTTGTCTTCCATCCTCTGTATACACAAAATTAGGGAAGGAAAACCGCATCAAGCTTTATCCTCTCCCCCTCGTTGCTTCTCCTCCACACAATTCTCCTCCTTTTTCTCTGTTCTCTCACACCGGCAGCACCTCATGATATCTGGCCCGACCAGCAGTCTCGCGCGGCTGCGCCAGCGCCGCTTCTCCTCGCCGACGCTTGCCAAGCTCGCCCTCATGGACGGGATGTCTTTCTCCGCCACCGGGAAGGCCTTTTTTTGCAGATGCTAGTGTGTTTGACGCCGCCACCGGGAGATGCGCTCCGACCGCCGGCAGCACGCCATGTCCAGGACCAACTACCTTGTCTCCGGCTCTGTTTTGGCAGATGGGGTGCAGCGTGCGGTGCTGGATGGCAGCGCTGTCGGCCACGGTGGACTGTGTGTGACGGTGCTCCCATGGACCCGCGGTGGTGCTCCCGTTGGTCGCCGTCGCTGCTGCGAGGTTGAGGCTACATATGGAATTTTGCTACATTTTTGTATTTTTTCTGTTTTTTTTCACAATTTGTTCTACTCCCTGCGATCCATATTAATAGGTGCTAAAGTGGATGTATTTAGACATGTTTTATTGCTAGATACATCCACTTCAAGACCTATTAATATGGATCGGAGGGAGTATTAGAACCCCTTTGATATCTCCGGCGAGGTTCGGTTGTTACAAGATTCTTCGACGAGCGAGAGTATATTTTTGCTATATTTTTAGATTATATTTTTTTTCTACAATTAGTGTATATTTTTGCTATATCAGTATAATTTTTTTTGCTATAAGATTCTTCGACGAGCGAGAGTCTGCCGGTCATGTATCCGGCGAAAATCGACTGTTGCTATTGTAGCAACTTATTTTGCTATGGTCCCAAACGAGCGTTTGTCTTTCTTTTCCGTTTTGAGACGAAACTTTTTTTTGCTACATAAAGCAAAAGCAGTCCATATTTTTAATACGAGAGCAAAAGCGGTATTTAGGGCAAAAAAAAAGGACACGTGTCAGCACGGGACCGGGGCTGGAAAATTTGGAGCCCCCGGGATGCGCAGCAGTTTCCTAAAAGCAACAAGTACGCATCGGACTGTCTACAGCCAAGTTGCCTCGATCGCAGTGGTTGATGGTGGTGCCCAGGTCGAGCGAAATTCGAACGATGGAAGGGGGTGCCTCCAGCTGTCGTCGCCCACAAGAGCTTCTTATACCTTTGCGGCCAACACAAGGAGATAGCCGTCTGCGACTTTGAACGTGATTGTAGGTGCATGGGTGCAGTGCATAGCATTATCATCAATATCTGCTTGCCGGCGCAAATCAATCTGTGGTTGGATGGTTAGGAGGGTGGTTGTACCCTCAGCCCAACAGACTTTAAACCCCAGGTTTGACATTTGTGCGTTGCATTTAGGCGGAATATTTTTTCAGTGGGAGGCACGTTCCCGTCGACAGCGAGGCGCCTGTGGTGACTTCGTCAATCTCAAGACCCGCCGGATCGGTCTCTCGGAGGTGCGCATAGCGGTAGGATGTGCGTGTGTGCGTTCATAGGAGTGAGTGTATACGCATATATATGAGCGTTTGCGTTTGTACTGTGTTTCTCAAAAAAAAAAATCTGCTTGCCGGCCGTAACCAAGCCGTCTCTGCGCGGCCAACTTTGAACGTGCCTGCCTGCATATATATGGGTGCAGTGTATACAGCACTAGCAGGAATAACGCGTAGTCGCGTGTTGCAGCACTATGTCTCTGGCTGAATCTATCACGGCACGAGATGCGAGAGGCCGTGTACGTGTACGGTATCGGAGATTGATTCACACGCATGTGATCGTTTCAAAAGAGCAAAGCCGCCTACTCCCCTACCCTGCCTTCTTTGCACGCATGTGGATCGTCTGTCTTGGCCCCTTTGCGAATTGCGATCGATGATTATTGCAGACGAATGCGAGAGCCCGTGACCTTGTACATGAATGTGGACCCCGTGCGCTAGGTTCATCTGGGCGTGCCGCACGTTTCCGATGTATATATATATTTTTTTCTTTTTGCGATAAACACGTTTCCAGCTTGCAATAAACTTTCCTTGGGTTCCTGGTACAGAACATGTCAAGGGAAGTCCTCACAGAGATGGTGGGATTAAACACATCGGCGACGGTGTGGAAGGCTGTAATGGAGAAGTTCTCGTCACGGTCCAAGTATCGTCTTGTGCATCTCCACACGAAGTAAAATCAAACTCGCCAGGAAGGCAAGACAGGAGCTGTTTGCTTCGGTCAGATCAAAACCATAGCTCATGAGATGGCAGCTGCGAGAAAACCTCTGGACACTTAGGATGTTATCTCCTATGTCCTTCCTGGGCTTGATGATGAGTATGATGGATTTGTTGCTGCCATCACCGCTTTAATTAAGGTGGAACAACATGTCAGTCTAAGTGATGTATACTCCCAGTTTATGTCCTATGAGGCTCGGTTGGAGTCTAGGAATCATGGAGGTGGCTCTTCAATTAATGCAACAACTCGCGGCGGACGTGGTTATCGTCGTGGGAGTGGGCGTGAAGGCTACTGGGAGCAGCAACGTGATTAATGTGCTGAATGTGATCAACGTGGAGGCTACTATGAGCACCGTTGCAACGATCAGAGGGGTTTCGGTGGCAACTATGGTGGAGGCCGTTACAACACCCAAGGAAATCGCCAGAATTATGGTGGCGGAGATAGACAAGGCCCTCGTCCTATTTGTCAGTTGTGTGGCAGGGAGGGCCATATTGTGATCAATTGTTGGAAAAAGGTTTCGGAAAAGTAATCGTGGTCCGGAAAAATCGGCGGGTGATGGTGTGGGGTCATCATATGATATTGACACAAACTGGTACATTGACTCGGGAGCAACAGATCATGTCACAGGAGAACTAGAGAAGTTGCACGTGAAAGATCACTATCACGGGAGCGAGCAAATCCACACAGCAAGTGGTGCACGTATGGATATAGATCATGTATGTCAGTCTGTAATTCATACCCCTAATCATGATTTGCATCTTAAAAATATTCTCCATGTTCCCGGTGCATCCAAAAGTTCTTATCCACTAGTTGTCTAGCTAGAGATAATCATGCTTTTGTCGAATATTGGCCTAATTCTTTCTCCGCTAAGAATGAGTACACGAGGGAAATTCTGCTTCAAGGTAGATGTGTGGAGGGACTCTGTCCTATACCGTCATCTTCCACATATCTCTCTACATCATCTTTTGGCCGACAAGCTCATGGTGTCGTCAAGATTTGCTTTAGTTGGAGAAAACACCAACGCACATACTGTTGTAAAAGGTTGAATAATCTCAACTGCATTCTTCTTCTTTTGCCACCATGGTATTATCATTTAAGTTTTACGCGAATTATTCACGTGCAAACAAATTTGTTTACCCGTGGTAACGCATGGGCATTCAACTAGTCGGAAACAATAGGTGAATGTTATTACTTGGTAGTACGGTAGTAGCTACTTCAATAAGAACATAGCTTCTGGTATGCTTATTGGCATGCTTATTTGTGTATTACATCTTCCTTGTCTCTCCTCCGGGGAGAAGTGTATGTCATATTTGTTGAGATCAGAAGCCATATTTTGCTTTGTTTTTTCTTGGGGAATTATTTCCGTGCACCCATGTTTCCAATCACTTGTAGAACTGAAAATGGGGGGCATTGGGAAATAAGATGTTAGCATCTTTCTGCTAAGAGGGGCATCTGCGGGTTGGGAGTGTTCATTGCCATCTGGAAGTACGTTGTGAACTTCCACATACAGGAGATGGTGTCCAGTCCATAGATATAGCATGTATCCACAACCTTGGTCGCCTAAAGCAAGTGCACACTATAGTTCAACCAAGAGAGACTGATTTAGTTGGTAACTTAGGGCTCAGTTGGGAGGATGGTAGGGCGGAGCCAATATTTGCTGGCAATGCACACCATAATGGCAGCGAAGAAAGATGCTAATGTACAAACATCTCAGTGAAAATTCAAAGAACCACGTCCTAAAACCCAAAGAAGAGGACAAGAAAGCCCATCCCACCTCACTGGTTTGATTGTCTGCCACCAACGAGAACAAACACAACCCGTGTGTGCATCTTCTAACATATCGTGTGATAATATCTATCGAGATCATGTGCACCCTTTATGATGGTTGTTGGAATTGGATGTTCTGATTTGATACGACGGCGCCACCGAATGAGCTCGCTGGTGAAAATGGGACTGGACGGGCCGGAGCGGGCAGCGATCAACATGAACTGTCTGCCGCCAACTTTTCTCGATCACGTGATTGATGGTGGTGGCCAGCAACATTCGAACGGATGGAAAGTCCTCGACACATACTATGACAAGCTTTGGTAGAACAAATGCCAGGACCATAATATGGTTTCTCGAGGGGCGTGATGGTGTGATGGTTGCTCAGGGAAGAGATATTACCGGCCGCTTCATAGTTGATTTTTAAGGCACTTTGTTATAGACACTTTTCAAAATGCCTTAAAAGGTTGACTTTTGAGTGCCTTGGAAAAATTAGAAGTGCCCCAACAAATACATAAAGTGCCTCGAGAATTTGATTTTTTAGGCACTTTCGAAAAGTGTCTTAAAAGATCTTTTCTGGCCCTATTTGATCTAGCACTTTTTTTAAAATGCTCTAAATGATTTTTTTTCAGTCACTTCATATATTTTTTGAGGCACTTTTTTGTGCCTCTATAAATCAACCGGTCGTGACGTAGTGGCAGTTGCGTGGTAGCACTAAGTAACATCTCTGCTTGAAATTTTCAGGCAGAAGACGAGAATTTAAATCCACCGTGGATTTAAATCCTGCCACTACGGAGATATCTCCACACATCAACAAAGAAAAGTCACGATCTCCGGCTGCGTCCGCGTGGCATGGGCACGTCAACATGGCCGTGATCCACCGTACGTCCTTCATCTTTGGTGTGGATGTACGGTGCCGGTGGGCGGTGGCTACTACATGGTGGTAGTGATCGATCGATTCCTCCATGCATGTGATCATTTCGGTAGAAAACTCGGTCTACGTACTGTGGATTGTCTTCCCTGCCCGGCCGATTGTTAATTATCGCAGATAAATGTGTGGCCGTGAGGGTGTGTGCAAAAAGGGGGTCCTCATACATTTCGTGAATCCGGGCGTGCCGCATGTTTCGGGCTTTCAGCAACAACGCTATGTTCCGTACACGATGTCTACTTTCATTTTTGTC
>JAPCYS010001104.1:0-28329 GCA_028641055.1 Alopecurus myosuroides | reverse complement strand
AATCTGTGCTCTATCTATTAGTCACAAAGTTGCAACCTGTTTCTGTAATAAATT
Organism: Alopecurus myosuroides; assembly: GCA_028641055.1. Lineage (NCBI taxonomy): Eukaryota > Viridiplantae > Streptophyta > Magnoliopsida > Poales > Poaceae > Alopecurus > Alopecurus myosuroides. The sequence goes on along the minus strand of JAPCYS010001104.1, from coordinate 28,275 downwards.
TTGCACTAAATAATTAAATACAGAAAAATGCAATAAAAATTGGAAACTTTGGGAATTCATAACTTGAGTTTGGTTCACCCAAATTGAGCAAACTTGGGCTTTAAAAATTTGTCTTAACAAACTCTACACAGTGGTATTTTATTTGGTCACAATTGAATTAAATTTGAACATGTTTCCTTCTGTTTACTAAAAAGGGCATAATAAAAATGGTTATGGAAAAATGCATAATAAATTCAATAATGCTCCAAAAATTATGTTCAATAGCTCAAAATGTTCGTTGAAACATTTTATACATGTTTTCAACCTTTTCGATACAATTTGTTCACTGTTTTTCCTAATTAAAATTGGAGTAATAATTCAATACTTTAATTACACCTTCTAAATTGCAAAATTCATAACTTGGGCATAGAATTTCCAAATTCAACAAACCAAATATGTTTTCCATTCCATTTTTCATGAACTTTGCAAATATAAACTTTGTGTTCTGTTTTGAACCTTTAAAATTGGTGAAAACAACAAATGCTTGTGTAACTCACTTAAGAAGCCAAATTTCATAACTTAATAAATAAAATTCCAAACTTGGTAAACAACATTTCAAATTGAAGCTAATGTTGTTTTCTTATTATTTTCATCATCCATGCATCATTCTAATCAACTTTGACATGACGGTTATTTGTAGATCACTTAATTCAACCTTAATTCTTGGGCCTTTCTATATGCAACCCAAATTGCCTATGGGCCCAGTTAAATATGGTTACCATGTCAACTAGATTACCTTTGATGCATCAATGAAATTGTCATGCATCATCCTTTGTGCATTATGCCATGTTATTGATTGTTGTCTATCTTCGTTGTTTGTTTGCTTCTTCTCGAATAGACGACGACGTTGAGACAGACGAGATTTACGATACTATTTCAGAGGAGTTAGCTCAGTACCAGGCTACCGAGTTTGCAGGCAAGTATTCACTCACATGAACCATTGTGTCCTTTCCACACTGGATATCGATACTTTCCGTTGTCTAATCTGCTAGCCTTACGAATCGTTGCTTGTGTTCCGATCCTATCACATGTCATCCTGCAGCCATGAATATAGCCTCACCCCCACACCTACAACCATGTTGTTTGTTAGCCGGTGTCGTAGTACCATGCTTAGGTTTGTTGTGCTCGAGTCTTGTTGTCATTTATCTTATCACCTGTTTAGTTTGATAGATGGGCTTGTTATAATCCATATCATGTTTATGTTTGGGGTAATAATAACTTGATGATAAGGCACCGGCAGGAGGCCCGGGTTAGGGTTTTGAAGCCTGCTAGTGTCGACCCTAAATAAGAAAAGGGTCTTGTCCTCTGATCCATGATGAGCGTGCTCACCGCATCCGGGTGGTCGTATGGAACCCCCTCGACTTTGACCTGATCCGCAGTTTGTCCGAAGAGCCACACTTAGTTCGGGTGTTCCATTTGCGCATACGCATGAATGGGTCGCGCCCATGGTTGATGATTATGATGATGATGATGCATATAGGGCGAGGCCTGTGGTGCCGGGGGGTGTGGTTTTCACCCTTGCGCTTAGGTTAGGTCGGACTGGCCGGGACCTTATAGCTCCGTGGCTCCTAGGACAGGTTGTAGAGATGGTTCGAGTCGTGTTGAGTCCACCTGAGTTTTAGTTGGTGGCTCGAGTGTGTACGGGTACTGGAGCACACCCTGCAGGGATGAATCTTCTCGAGAAGCCGTGTTGTCCGCGGTTATGTGACGACTTGGTGAAAGTGCTGGCTAACAAGTACTCAGACAACTTACACCTAAGTAATAATAATTTGACTAGTAATAGGTTTATTGACACAATAACCTGAACCTTCATTAATCCAACTGTGTGAGTTATCCTCAGATTGCTTCTTTGGATAAGGGGCGAGATCCAGGATGGGTTTGTTTGAGGTTAGTGGTAGTTGGCTCCGATACGCTATCTTATCTCTTTCTTTTAGCCGGATGTTGTAGCGTGTCTCTGTAGTTGGTTAGTGCAACCCGCTGCCGCACCTTTGTATCACCTATCTTCCGTTGAACCCAAAGCATCTGTACTTGGTGTTGTCGGGTACACTTTGGTATCTTGTGCGTCTTGCTTGCCAGTACTCGTCTGTACTGACCCCTTTGGGGCTGCGTGTTCTGCAGACTACGTTTCGAGGATCCCCATGGTGGCTACTACGTGGAGTATGATGAAGCCGTTGACGAGTAGATAGCGGACCCGGGCAGGATCCGAGACTTCGTGGATGGGCTCCGTTCTTTTCGTTTCCGGCCTCTTAGGCCTATTTGGATATTGTCTGTACTCAGACACTTTGTTTGCTTCCGCTGTGATGTAATGATGACTTGTTGGGACATGTGTCCTCTGTATGACTATATTTGCTATCTCTGCTCTAGTGAGAGCTTTTGCCACTTATTTCTATTTCTTTGTGTCTTAGAGATTTGTTGTGATATCACTTGTTCAAACGTCGTTGACGTACCATGTGTGTATGTGATGAAGTACTTCAATGGAAGTATTCGGATTTCTATTGGATGGTTTCACAGACGATGAATAGTAGAGGATGGTTGTCACACGTTTACGTGTTGGCCTACTCATATTGAGATGCGGGTGCAGGTAGGCCCCGTAAGCCATTTATCTACTTTTTAGCGGGCTGTGAGTATCCTCTAAAAGTCCGGGTGCGACAAATGGTATCAGAGGCTGTCTGCCTGTAGGATCCCTTTTACTGGTCGCAGTTGAGTCTAGAAACTATTTTGTATCTATATAGGAAAAATGAAACATGAGAGTAGGAATTCTGTTCTTTTATTTCTTTCCCCACCCACCCTCCCTTTTCTGGTAAGGAAGTGCAACGTTGTTTTTCTCTTCTCACCTAAACTTTCAAGTTAGGATTTCACGTATCCTGGTTTCTCGGGGATGGTTATATCTACTAGACCATAGGAATGGAGGTGGTTGTGACACGATTTTCGTGTTGCCTACTCACGATTGAGAACGGTGGCGAATAAGCCCCGGAAGCAGATCCTCTATTCCTTAAGCAGTAGATATTGATCCTCTAGAAGCCCGGATGGGTTTCTCCGTAGTACCTCAGGTGTTTGTGGTCTCCTGTTTCCCATTTGTTGCTTCGATATCGTCCTTCACAAATCGTCTCTTTCGTTGTAACAACTTATCTGTTGATCCGTTGTTAACCTCCATCCTTGTTCTATGCTGTCGACTTACCGTCTAAAGTAATCCCTTTAAGTACTTATATTGGATTTTCTTATCCGGTTACTGTGTTAATCTTGGTATCCTCTTTAGGATGGAAAGTGGTGACGAAGAACCTACACTGCCACCCGAGATGGGGAAAGTGCTGTCTCAGATGACACAAGTTATAAGGCAGATGCAGCAGAACCAAGACCTTGGGAATAATGGCAACGCCCGTGTGTCTATTCGGGAGTTCCTTGAGCTCAATCCGCGCACGTTTGATACCTCCTCCGAGCCATTGGATGCTGATGACTGGCTCCGTGAAATGAACCGTACTCTTATGGTAGCTCATGTGGCTGACGAGGACCGTGTTCCTTACGTGACCTACCTTCTCCGTGGACAATCCATGTCTTGGTGGGAGAACTTCCAAGAAATGAGGTCCTAGTGTGGCAATCACATGGGAGATTTCAAGCAAGCCTTCGTGCGCCATCACATTCCCGATGGGCTCATGGAGAGAATGCGTGAGGAATTCTATTCTTTCACACAAGGCAATTTGGACGTTCTCGAATACCAAAGAGAGTTCAATCGTCTGGCTCGCTACGCCGGAGATGAAGTCTCCACGGAAGCGAAAAAGATGGCAAAGTTCCGCAGGGGTCTCAACCCGGAACTCAAGTATGCTCTCACCAACGTCAAGGCCAAGAATTTTGAGGACCTCATCAACATCGCTCTAAATGAAGAGCACGGGCGCAAGTTGGTTGAGGAATCTCGTAAGCACTCTCGTGAACAGGCTAATCTCTCAAAAGCTATCATGCCTCCACAAAAACGAAGAGTTTGGGTTCCATATACCACTCCAACACCGCCCATCTGCTTGCCAAGCCCGGCAGGATTTCTTGCCCGCCCTCCCACCCCAGTGGTATCTTTAGGAGGTGCTCCATCTCAGCCAGGTCCAACAACTCCTCGTTCTGTTGTTACATGCTACAAGTGTGGACCGCCGGGCCACTATTCTGATAAGTGTCCGCAAAGGCACCTCGTTCCACCTCCACCTCGCCACAGGTCGACCCCGACAAGAATACGTGGTCCTCCGTTGGGTTGCTACAACAGCAACGAGCTTGGCGTGAGAACCTTCAAGGTGAACCATGTCAAGGCCCAGGGAGTAGAAGAATCTCCAGAGGTTGTAATGGGCACACTTCTTGTGAACTCGTTTCGTGCTAAAGTCTTGTTCGATTCTGGTGCTTCACACTCTTTCATCTCTCAATGCTTTGCAAACAACAGTAAAATCAACCTTCAACAGTTGTCTATCCCTCTCCTAGTGAAATCACCGGGATCTAGCTGGCAAAGCAATAAAGTTAGCCAGAACATCGAGATCACAATTGGAAACCTTCCATTCCAGGCATCTCTGATAGCTCTCCACTCTTCAGATATTGATGTCATTCTTGGGATGGATTGGCTGGTAGCCAACAAAGCAGTCATTGATTGTCCTGCTAAGTCTGTCAAAATCACACACCCTTCTGGCCAGATAGTCTACTTCCATGCTGAAAATCCAGTTGTTCAACTCTACACTCTCAATGCAAATCCTCTACCATCTATTGAAACTGTTCCGGTGGTTTGTGACTTCCCAGATGTCTTTCCAGAAGAATTGCCAGGAATGCCTCCTGACAGAGCTGTTGAGTTTGTCATCGAACTTGAACCAGGCACTGCTCCAATCTCCAAGTATCCATACAAGATAGCTCCTCCTGAACTGAAATTGTTAAAGGAGCAAATCGATATGTACATGGAAAAAGGTTACATTCAACCTAGTTCCTCGGCTTGGGGATGCCCAACTCTCTTTGTGGCAAAGAAGGATCAAACAAAGAGACTCGTTGTTGACTATCGTCCTCTTAACGAGAAAACCATCAAGAACAAATATCCAATTCCTCGCATCGATGATCTCTTTGATCAACTTGCTGGAGCCTCTATATTCTCCAAGTTGGACTTGAGAATGGGTTACCATCAAATAAAGATCAGAAAAGAGGATGTTCCAAAGACAGCCTTTGTCACTCGCTTCGGTCGCTATGAATACACCGTCATGTCCTTTGGCCTCACCAATGCACCGGCGACTTTCTCTCGACTCATGAACTCTGTCTTCCATGAATACCTCGACAAATTCGTTGTGGTATATCTTGATGACATTCTTGTCTACTCCAAATCCGATAAAGAGCATGAAGAACATCTTCGTCTCATGCTCATGAAGCTTCGCGAGCATCGCCTCTATGCGAAGTTTTCCAAATGTGAGTTCTGGATTTCTGAAGTCACTTACCTTGGTCATGTCATATCTGCAAAGGGCATAGCTATTGACCCAGAAAAGGTTAAGGCCATTGTAGATTGGAAACCTCCAAAGACGGTGAAGCAAGTCAGAAGTTTTCTTGGTTTGGCTAGCTATTGTCGTCGCTTCGTCCAAAACTTCTCCAAGATTGCCAAACCTCTCACTGACCTCACAAAGAAGGACAAGAAGTTCGTCTGGTCTCCACAATGTGATGAAAGCTTCAATCTCCTGAAGACTAAACTCACATCTACACCAGTTCTAGTTGGCCCAGATCCTTCCAAACCTTTCCAAATATTCTGTGATGCTTCTCTCCAAGGACTAGGTGCAGTTCTTATGTAAGAACGTAAAGTTGTGGCTTATGCTTCTCGCCAGTTGAACACACATGAGCTCAACTATCCTATTCATGACCTTGAGCTTGCAGCAGTTGTCTTTGCACTCAAGAAATGGAGACAATACTTGTTGGGTAATCGCACTGAGATCTTTTCCGACCACAACAGTCTAAAGTACATCTTCAGTAAGCCAGATCTGAAACTCAGACAAAGGAGATGGATTGAGAAGATCAAAGACTTCGATCTCACCATTTCCGACACTCCAGGCAAGGCTAATGTTATGGCCGATGATCTCAGTCGAAAGTTCTATTGCAACAATCTCATGATCATGAAAATCCAATCCACCTTCCATGAAGAATTCCAAAAGCTGAATCTTGGACGTTCCTCAAGGCTATCTTGCAAACTTGACAGCCAGTCCAACACTTGAGGACAAGATTCGTTCTGAACACTTCTTGATGCTGAATCAAGAAGATCGCAAAGAACATCAAAGCAGGCAATGTGAAGTATGAGTGCTTCTCAATTGATGACAAGGGAACAGTTTTTCCCAAGGACGCATTGCAGTTCCCGAAATCCAAAGCCTGAAAGATGTGATTCTCAAGGAGGCTCATGATACTCCTCTTTCCATACACCCTGGAAGTACAAAGATGTACCAGGATCTCAAAACAATGTATTGGTGGTCTGGCATGAAGCAAATTGCTAAATATGTCTCTGAATGCGATGTTTGTCAACGTGTCAAAGCAGTTCATCAGAAATCAGCGGGTCTTCTCCAACCTCTGAAAATTCCTGAATGGAAGTGGGACATGATTGAAATGGACTTCGTCACTGGTTTTCCAAAGTCCAAGAGGGGCAACGATGCAATCTTCGTTGTCATTGATAGACTCACTAAAGTCGCTCACTTCTTTCCTGTCAAAGAGACAATCTCAGCTAGTCAATTGGCAGAGCTCTACACCACAAGAATTGTTCCTCTTCATGGTGTTCCGTTGGAAATCAGCTCAGACCGTGGAAGCATCTTCACTTCTCATTTCTGGAAAAGCTTTCAACAAGCTTTGGGCACCAAGCTTCTGTTCAGCACAGCTTATCACCCTCAGTCTCAAGGGCAAGTCGAAAGAGTCAATCAGATTCTCGAGGATATGCTCAGAGCATGTGGTCTCTCTTTTGGCATGAAATGGGAGGAATGTCTTCCATATGCTGAATTCTCCTACAACAACAGCTTCCAGGCAAGCCTAGGCATGGCACCTTTCGAGGCTCTCTATGGTCGCAGATGCAGGAGTCCAATCAATTGGTCTGGAGCTGGTGAACGCTCACTCTTAGGCCCTGACATTGTTAAGGAGGCCGAAGAGAAAATCCGAATCATTCGGGACAATCTGAAGATTGCTCAGTCTCGTCAGAAAAGCTACTATGACAGCAAACACAAAGATATGGTCTATGCAGCTGGTGATAAGGCCTACCTCCGTGTTGCTCCTCTCAGAGGCACTCATCGGTTTGGTGTCAAAGGAAAGCTTGCACCAAGATATATTGGTCCCTTCAACATTCTCTCAAGGTGTGCAGAAAATGCCTATCGTCTTGAACTTCCAGAAAAGCTATCCAAGGTGCACGATGTGTTTCACGTGTCACAGCTTAAGAAATGCTTCAAAGATCCAGGTCGTGCAGTTGATCATGATTCAATTGATCTGCAAGAAGACCTCTCTTATGAGGAGCACCCTATTCGCATTCTCGATGGGACCGAGCGCAAAACTCGCAACAAGAGCACCAAGTTTTTAAAAGTGCAGTGGTCTCATCATTCCGATAAAGAAGCAACGTGGGAGACCGAAGAGGATCTTCGCAAGAAGTATTCGGACCTTTTCTCTTCTCAGTAGGAATCTCGGGGCGCGATTCCTTCAAGGGGGGGCGTTTTGTAACATCCCAAGTATGAAAACTCCCAACTTAGAATGTTTGTTTCTTGATTTTATTTCAAATGCATCATGTCATCATATCCACACATGTGTTGAATTTGAATTTCAACTCAAATGACAAATCAATATGTTTCACACTTGGTCTGTTACAACTTTTTCAAATAAAACATTCAAATCAAACCATTTATTTGTTTCCAATTAACTTGAATTTCCAAATAATTAACTTGATAAATTTTCAATATTTTCAATTATTGCAAAATTCACTCAAATTCAATTAAAATTCAAACATTCAAAAATATTTAAATTTTTTGAAAACAAAACATCATGCAACTGGGCATTTACCGTGCTTAATCAATAGAAATTAATTTCATGATTTTTGGAACTCAAAAACTTGTTCAATTTCATTCCTTTGCCTTCTCTACAAAAAATAAAACACAGGAAGAAAAAATATAAAAGGAAGCGTTGAGGGAGGCAGGCCAGCCCAAGTGGGCTGAGCCCACCACACCCCCACGAGGCCCAAGCGACCCCCCATCGCTGTCATCTTCTTCCTCCGTACGCTCACGTGTAAAGACAGCAGCGCACGCACCCCACCTCCACCTGCTCCCCCTACTCCTACTTAATCCCCCTCTCCCCACCGAAACCCTAGCCCTCTCTCTCTCCCTTCTTCCTCCTTCCTCAAGCCGCCGCCGCCATTCCCCTCTTCCTCCCTCCTTTTCTTTCCCTCTCTGTACCTGAACCAGAGCACACCCCTCCATGGCCGAAAATTGGAGGTAGAGCAGCGGCTGCGGTCGTCGTTGACACGGGCTCTTTGAAAGAGCATGGTTCCCCCATGTGTGGTTTTGGTAATTGATGACAATCACTATGGACTTATGGTTGCATTGAGCTATACTTGTAGAGTTTCTCCATAGGCAATACTTGATGTCCATGTGTTGGATTCAAGATAATCAAGTGGTGACCAAGGTGCTATTCATGTGAATACCCAAGTTTGGTCATGGAGAGTTGAGCATATTGCAAGTATGTCTTGAAGAAGAATATTGTGTGAACATTCATCTTTACCTTCAAGACATCATTATTATGAAGAAGAAGAAAAGATAAAAGGTTGATCAAGGCAAAGTGCTAAGCGATGGTTAATAGTGATCAACTCACAAAGCAAGAAGATGTACATGTGGTATCATGGTATCGTAAGTAATTGTTCATATAGCTTTGTGCTCTAACCCATTATGTGTGTATGGTATATCTATATGGGGTTAGGCATCTTTCCATGGGCTTGCATCAAAAGGAAGATTTCATATAGTCCATGGTGGATGACGTCAAGTTGTGATCGTCATCAAGTTCGAGAAGTGCAAGTTCAAGGGAAGCATATCGAAGATCACATTCTTGAAGCTTGCCACTCTTTGGAGATAATGTTAAAGTAAAGATATACTTAAAAGCCTCTCCCATAGTTGCATATGGGGGAGCATCTTTGTGTCTTCACCAAGCAAAAAGAAATCAAGAAAGGTGTTCCATCTTGAGGAGGTCGAGATCGTCATATTATAGCTCAAGTGGAATGCTCAAGGCAAAGGTATGATCTTGATAGGTTTTCTATTTTACCGGTCTCATAGCATTATGAGAGACCGGATTATAGGATAGATAACCGTACTATCAAGAGGGGCTCTCATATTAGCAACTTGATCGCATCACTCGGAGAGAGCTCAAACCTTTGCATACTTGGCATAATATTTCTTGGTTCTTATTTGTGTTTTCTCCATATGTGGTTTTTGAGCTTGTCATGTGCTTCAATACAAGCTCAAGTTCATCAAAACGGGTTTCGCATGAAAAACTTATTGCGTTTTTTATATTGGAGGTTTACCGATTGTTTCTTTATAGAGAGTAATAACTTTCATCATTTGGTTTTATCATCCAATTATGTACTATGATGTTTCTTTGCATAATCTTGTAGTGCTCGTTTTACGATTTCAACGAGCCCAAGATCATCCAAAACGGAGTCCGGATGCAAAAGATATCGCGTTTTTAGTGAAGGAGGTTTTCTGGAAAACTGGTAGGCCGGCCCCAGGCCGGGGTGGGCTCCCGTAGGCCGGACCCCTACCCGAACTGTCCGGCCTGGAGGCCGGCCTGGCCGGCCCGGGAGGCCGGGGTGGGGCAGAATGACCCAACGGGCTGATTTTGGGGGCCTATAAAAGGGGCCTTCTTCCCCATTGGTTCCCCAACCTTTTTGCAAGTTTTTCCCCACCATTGTTGACATTTGGAGCTTGCTCTATCTCTATTCCTCCATGATTCTTGCCTCCAATTAGTGGAAAAGAGAGGAGATCTAGATCTATTATTCCACCAATCCATCTCTCCTCTTAGTGAGGGGAAAGTCTTTGGATCTAGATCTGTGGATTCATTTGTTGAGTTCTTCATTGTTCTTCCTCTCTTCTCCCCCCATAGCATTTGTTGCTTTGGTGGGATTTGAGAGTGAAGGATTTGAGCACTTCTTGTGTTCTTGCCATTGCATAGGTTGCATCGGTTTGAGTTCTCTACGAGGATTCGTTCGAGTGAAAGGTTGAGAAGCTTGTTACTCTTGGGTTCTTGGAGTGCCCTTGAGCTTGTCCTCTTGGGTACTTGGAGTGCCCTAGACGGTTGTTGTTGTCTCGGAGTTTTGGTAGCTCCGGACCTTGTTGCTATCTCGGAGTTTTGGTGGCTCGCGGGATATTGTTGGGAGCCTCCAATTGAGTTGTGGAGATTGCCCCAACCTTGTACGGGATCGGTGACCGCCCTCAAAGGTCCCATAGTGGATCGTGGCACTCCGCATTGGTGGAGGCACGAGGAGAATAAGGTGAGCCATTGGGCGCTTGGAGTCATTGTGACTCCACACCTCTCTAACGGAGATTAGCTTCCATTGGGAAGTGAACTTCGGGATAAATCATCGTCTCCTCGTCTCTCGGTTATTTCTATACCCGAACTCTTTACTTATGCAATTTACTTTGTGATAGCCATCGAGCTTGAAGTAACATATCTTGCTATCACATAGTTGTTTGAATTGTTTGCATAAGTTGTTGGTGCACATAGGTGAACCTAGTTTGTTTAGGTTTGGCTTGATAAATTAAACACTAGTTTTATTCCGCATTTATTCAAGCCTTAACCTTAATTATTTTTAAACGCCTATTCACCCCCCCTCTAGGCGACATCCGTCCTTTCAATTGGTATCAGAGCCGGGTCTCTTCATAGGGTTTCACAACCTAGAGAGTAAAGATGTCGGCTAGGGGATTAGTGCATAATGACACTTTTATATTCGATGGCACAAATTATAATACTTGGAAAATTAGTATGCTTAATATTTTTAAGGACATGGGTCCGAATATAGAGAAAATTGTAGATATGGGTTTTTCTACTCCAACGGGTATTGATTGCTCTTTAGAGGATGAGAAAACTTATATCTCAATACTCAAGCTACTAATGTGTTTTTCAAATATTTGAGTATTGTAGTTCTTGAGTCAATTAGGCCATCTTGGAAAGCTCATGATATTTGGACCAAGCTTCAAGTTAAATATGATGTGTCCAAAAGTTGTGGTGATGATTATACTCCCTCCACCTTCGGGCGTGATGAGTTCTCAACTTCTTCTACCTCACCAACATGTGTCAAGGCACAACATAATGATGGTGAGTAGTGACAAAAATTGCAATATTGATAGTATGCTTATTGTTGACGATTCTTCATCTCTATCTTATTGCAATACTTTGTCTATGGACTTAAACACACCTAGCACCCAAAATGATTTACATGCTTGCGTTGATAGTTCATGCATATCATGTAAAAATTCCTTGACTAAATCTTATAATGATATGCTTGATACATCTTGTTTCCATAGTAAAAATGGTTGTATTTCCTCTAGTACTTGTGTTACTAACCATGTAGAAGAAACTCAACATTCCATGGAACAAGATGTGGATTTAAGTGGCGCTTCAAGTAATGGTTCATCATCATCTACCATATCTCACTTTGCCTTATGGCTAAAGGTTCAAAGGTAGCTCCTACTTTGAACACCAATGTATCTAGTGATGATGTTGATGATTATGATGGTGATGAGATGATGATGATGATGATGACGATGATAATGACAATGATTCGTTAATGGAGAAAGGTAAAATGATTCACAATATCCTTTATGAGGATAAAGATGCTTGTGACAATTTCCTAGAAATTATTAGAGCATTTGATAGGCGCAATATCACCATTAAGGATTTGGAAGCTGCATTGACGCGTGTTATAGCCGCGAGCGTGATTATTCCAATGAAATTGCAAACTAGAGGAAGCTCTTGTAGAAGAACAAAATATCAATGAATCTCTTGAAGAGACTTTACTCTAGAGTTATCAAAATTAAAGGACTCTCATAATAGAAATCTTGAGGTGGTTAATTGTCTTAAAACTAAAAATGATGAGCTAAAAGTCGAACATACTCAACTTAAAGCTTCATATTCAAAAGGACTTGCCAATTTTCCTTCTCCTATTTCTATTAATTATGATGCTTGTGCTACTAAACTCTATTTCTCGTGAAGCATCTACATTGAAGGAGAATGTTGAGCTAAGGTCTCAACTTGAGTTGCTAACTAGCAATTATGGGAAATTGGAAGAAAGTCATGAAAAAGCTCTAGGCTCTCATGAGATCTTTTAGTCTCACATGATAAGCTAAAGTTAGCTCATGAGGCTATTACTACCAAGGTGATATCTTGTGAGCCTCATGTGTACATTAGCACAAACTCTACTCAAAATTCTATTTTGCCTCGTGCTAGTCCTATTAATTCATTCACTCATAATATCTCTACATCTTGTGATGAATTGCTTTCCATTCCTTGTTGCTCTAACAATGAATCATCTACTTCCTCTATTACTTGTGTTGCTACTAACCATGTAGAGGAAATAAAAGAGCTCAAGGTCCAAGTCGCTTCTTTGAAGAAAGACTTGGAAAAGCGTCATGGAAGTCCGCACTTGACAACATGTTGAGTGTGCAAAGATTACCAAATGACAAGAGGACTTGGATTTAACTCCAATAATAACAAGAAGTCCGATATCAAGAAGAATCATAGAATCAAGAAGAACAAGGGCCAAGAACAAGTCAAGAATTCGTCCAAGATTGTTTGCTTCAAGTGCAAGGTTGAAGGGCACCATGTCAGGTCTTGCCCATTAAAAAAAGCCTCTTAGTGAGAAGCAACAAGGGAAGCGGCCACAAGTTCAATCTCATGCTCAACCTCAAGATGAAGAAATGCCTCTTCCCAAGAAGAATCAAGTTAGAACTCCTCAAGTTGAGAAAAACTAAGAAGAAAGGAGGAAGCCGATGTTGCTACTTATGCCGTGAAAAGGGCCACTTCGCTTCCTCATGCACTAATGGTACCTTATCCAACCCTATCATTATTGATGATGTTTATTCCCTTCGGAAGGAAAGTTTGGCAATGTGTTTGCCAAATATGTTGGCACTCAAAGTGGTGTCAAGAAACGAACCATTTGGGTTGCCAAGCCTATTGTGACTAACCTCTTAGGACCCAACTTGGTTGGGGACCAACAAGCTAAAACTTGATCAATAGGTGTTGTTGGAGGGCATTGGAGACTTGGCTATCTTATGAAGAATTAAGGGATCTTTATCAATTATATTTACTCAAGCCAAGTCATTTTATCATCATATATCTATCTCATATCCAATGTGTCTCCTTGCGGTAACTTGTATTTAAATTATATACATTAAAAGTTGCTTTCCCCTTGCATGTGTTAGTTTTGTGTATAGCATGTGTTTGTATATGGTGTGCTTACTAATTACCTATCTTGAGTAATCTAGTATGTTTTGTTGGTTTGCACTCCATGTACTTGTTTGTTTTGTATTGAGCCTTTATTGCAATTTATGATTAATTTAGTTGCCTCTTTTGAGAGATTAATGAACTATCTCAATTTGGGGGAGTGATGTGCTTTGACACTCACAATCCTAAAATATGTGTACATGAGGTATATCACTTATTATTAACGTAACAAGATTATATTCTCTCCATGTGGTATTTTCATTCTCATGAGAAATTCAAACTTTACAATGTTCATTAATTATCTTTTATTTGATTTCACTTGCCTCTTGTTGAAAAGAATGGATTATCACATTATGGGGGAGTAATAAGCTATGTGCATATTACAATCCTAGAAAATGTGAACATGTGAGGTAATGCAACTTAGAATTGATATTCTAAATTATCTTGTTACTACGTGGCATGATTAGCTCAAACAAGTTACATACCTTCTTAAATGAGTTTTTGTATCTCATATTTTGGTTTCTTGAATTTGAGAGAGTTTCTTCGTGCGGTGTTCCTCAAATGTGCACTAGTATTTATTGTTTGAGAAACCGGTTGCTTCAATATATATTAAGAATTGCTTTGCATGATAATTTTACTAGTTGAAGCATGGTAATTAACTCATATCATTTTCCATAAACTTTTGTGTTTCAACATGATCACGAATATTTTTGCAACATACCACCTAAAATTAACACCATACCCTCCTTGCCCTTGGACAAGTGACAACCATATTTGTGGTAGAAGTTATTGATCATATTACATTATGCTTTGCTTCCATTTGTATTATCGACGAGAAATTGTTTTGTATGAACTCACATTGTCTTCCTTGACTATTGAATATCTATGTGTTATAATCAAACAAAATTCTAGTGTAATGGTTGTAAGAAAAGCGAGGATCCCCTTATAGTGCTTTTGTATTAAAATGCAAACATCTATATAATGCATAAGTCATGGGAGAGCTATATTACTTCCTTTAGAACACTATTTTCAATTGGATCTCTTGCCACTTAATGAAAGTTTTCTATTGTATGCATGCGAGGAGTGATGATCCCATTTGAGTGCAAAATTCAAAAATCATGCATAAATCATGGGGGAGCTATCATAGATTCTTTTTGAACACTAGTTATCATCAATTGATATTAGATCTTTTTAAATTGGTAATTTAATCAATATCTTGTGAATTTGTGGAAGGCACAACTCTTATTTTTTTATTACTTTGTGCCATCATAAAAAGTGTAGAGGGCTTGGTTATCTCATTCCTTGTTTTGCATTCTATTGTTTTGAATGAGATAAGTCTTTGATCATATTTTACATAGACATCCTCTATGCTCATTTGTTTTGCTTTGATGCCCTTAATTGCTATTTATTTGGAGTTTGATATCTCACTCATAGATATTTGCTTCAATTGACATCTCTTGGAATTTGACATGGTTCATTTGATGTCTATTGGGATCTCAATATTTTACTCCTTGATGCATTTTTATTTAGTATCCCCCAAGTGATAAGTATTTCCTTTGGTATTTTATTTTTACACCGATATATTTTCTAATTGGTATCTTATCAATCATGAGTTGATTGACATGTTCCTAAATCCTATTTTGAGTGTTTGATCACAACATATGGAAGGACTAACGTGTTCCCTAAGTTTACTCAGAAAATATCATGGATAAAGTGCAACCATATCTACCCGTAAACCACATGCAAGTTGCAGCAATAAGAGAGAAAAGTCTACGGAAAAAGATGTGAAAGAAATAAGAAGAAACGGAGAAGAAAGGAGAAAAAGAGAAGGTGAAAGGGGGTGGCCGGCCGGGCTCTAGGCCGGGCTAGTGGCTGCCTGGCAACGCCCCACGCCGGCCCCACGCCGGGCTGTTCGGGTGGGGGTCCGGCCACACTCGCTGCCCCCGCCGGCCCCAGGCCGGGTGCCAGGCCGGGCTGCCCGGGTGGGTGGCCGGCCCCGCCCTGCCCCCACGCCGGCCCCAGGCCGGGCTGCTAGCTGGGTGGACGCCCCCACGCCGGCCTCCCTCTCCTTCCACGCCGGCCTCAGGCTGGGAGCCAGGCCGGGGTGGGATTGTGCCCAGCCCTGGCTGCCCCAGGCCGGCCTGGCCGGCCCCCTAGGCCGGGTTGGGCGCTGCAGAGTGGGGGAACCCCCCAACGACCGTTTTCTCTCTCCCGGGTATAAAATGAAATGTTTCTTCTACCTTTAGATTGCATGCATAATTATTAGTGTATATGTTATGGCATGTTTATTTTCCTTGATCCAATATTTATATAGAATAATATCCATAAATCCTAAATTGGCTAAGATGTTCATGATATTCAATTTCTTATCTATATGCCTATATTCATGTGGATTGAATCCTATATATTGTAGTTTGTGTAACTACTTTGGACCCAATGAGTTTGGGGACCATTTTTGTACTTAAATATGTTTTAGGTACATTTCATATGCGTTGGATGCTTGCCTCATTCACAAAGAAGGTGTTATCAATACATGCTTATTGGAGTCAAGCTATGATGATGGACGAATTCTTATATAGTACAACATCACCAATGCTACCTCGGTAACAAGTATCTATCTCATGCATATACTCTAACATTTCAACCTTTTGTAGGTTGTATCATGGCATGAAACATATTTACTCCTTGTGATATTTGTTGCTTTTATCAAAACGTCCCAACTATCTCTTTTTCCCTTATTGATGTTTGTGACGTCTTTGATGTGTTTTTGTTGGAAGGACATTCCTATCCTCTAAAAAAAATGCTTTCAAGCAAAGATCTTATTATCATATTTATGTCTTCGAATTGGATTCTCGCTCTGTTTCTTTATGGATGTACATCATCATGATTGTGGTCTATTTAAGAAACTTATACACATGATAAGAATTACATGTCTTATTGTATGGTTCGGTGTCCATCCTTTTATTGGTAACTTCTCTTATGGCTTAACCATCTCTTACTCCAAGTGATATGCCTTATTTTCTTTTATGATCACTTGCACTTGCCTTGAGTTTTGAACAACAGTGGGGGAGTTATGATTCCATTTTTGTGCCTTTGCGTTCAAAATGCAATATTTCTAAATCATGCACAAATATTGGGAGCTCCTCTATTTTCTTTAAAAACACTCATTTTTCTCAAACCATAATATACCTTGTTCGTTTGGTTTGTTCTCTCTGATTGCTTGCTTCTCTTTAGGAGAATATTAGATTTGTATACCATCTTATTTGCAATCTTTGGATCCTTGGTATAGTTCGTCCCATTATTCATCATTGGATAAGTGTATTTGATTTCACTCATTATGAGAAGTGCATAGCCTACGGAGGAACCCTTACTATATTGGGCATCTAAAATTTCTATGATCCCATTTTGGAAATGGATGCCAATGGGGGAGAAAGTTTCGAGGGTTTAAGAAATTTTGGTTTTGTTCTTAAACATTTTCCTTTCATGCTCATGCAACCTTGCTTGTCTATTTTCATGGTAGGTAAAATTCATTATAAACCCTCGTAAAATAGTTTGTCATCAATTACCAAAATGGGGGAGATTGAAAGAGCATGGTTCCCCCATGTGTGGTTTTGGTAATTGATGACAATCACTATGGACTTATGGTTGCATTGAGCTATACTTGTAGAGTTTCTCCATAGGCAATACTTGATGTCCATGTGTTGGATTCAAGATAATCAAGTGGTGACCAAGGTGCTATTCATGTGAATATCCCAAGTTTGGTCATGAGAGAGTTGAGCATATTGCAAGTATGTCTTGAAGAAGAATATTGTGTGAACATTCATCTTTACCTTCAAGACATCATTATTATGAAGAGAGAAGAAAAGATAAAAGGTTGATCAAGGCAAAGTGCTAAGCGATGGTTAATAGTGATCAACTCACAAAGCAAGAAGATGTACCATGTGGTATCATGGTATCGTAAGTAATTGTTCATATAGCTTTGTGCTCTAACCCATTATATGTGTGTATGGTATATCTATATGGGGTTAGGCATCTTTCCATGGGCTTGCATCAAAGGAAGATTTCATATAGTCCATGGTGGATGACGTCAAGTTGTGATCGTCATCAAGTTCGAGAAGTGCAAGTTCAAGGGAAGCATATCGAAGAGATCACATTCTTGAAGCTTGCCACTCTTTTGGAGATAATGTTAAAGTAAAGATATACTTAAAAGAGCCTCTCCCATAGTTGCATATGGGGGGAGCATCTTTGTGTCTTCACCAAGCAAAAAGAAATCAAGAAAGGTGTTCCATCTTGAGGAGGTCGAGATCGTCATATTATAGCTCAAGTGGAATGCTCAAGGCAAAGGTATGATCTTGATAGGTTTTCTATTTTACCGGTCTCATAGCATTATGAGGGAGACCGGATTATAGGATAGATAACCGTACTATCAAGAGGGGCTCTCATATTAGCAACTTGATCGCATCACTCGGAGAGAGCTCAAACCTTTGCATACTTGGCATAATATTTCTTGGTTCTTATTTGTGTTTTCTCCATATGTGGTTTTTGAGCTTGTCATGTGCTTCAATACAAGCTCAAGTTCATCAAAAACGGGTTTCGCATGAAAAACTTATTGCGTTTTTTATATTGGAGGTTTTACCGATTGTTTCTTTATAGAGAGGTAATAACTTTCATCATTTGGTTTTATCATCCAATTATGTACTATGATGTTTCTTTGCATAATCTTGTAGTGCTCGTTCTTACGATTTCAACGAGCCCAAGATCATCGAAAACGGAGTCCGGATGCAAAAGATATCGCGTTTTTAGTGAAGGAGGTTTTCTGAAAACTGGTAGGCCGGCCCCAGGCCGGGGTGGGCTCCCGTAGGCCGGACCCCTACCCGAACTGTCCGGCCTGGAGGCCGGCCTGGCCGGCCCGGGAGGCCGGGGTGGGGCAGAATGACCCCAACGGGCTGATTTTGGGGGCCTATAAAAGGGGCCTTCTTCCCCATTGGTTCCCCAACCTTTTTGCAAGTTTTTCCCCACCATTGTTGACATTTTGGAGCTTGCTCTATCTCTATTCCTCCATGATTCTTGCCTCCAATTAGTGGGAAAAGAGAGAGGAGATCTAGATCTATTATTCCACCAATCCATCTCTCCTCTTAGTGAGGGGAAAGTCTTTGGATCTAGATCTTGTGGATTCATTTGTTGAGTTCTTCATTGTTCTTCCTCTCTTCTCCCCCCATAGCATTTGTTGCTTTGGTGGATTTGAGAGTGAAGGATTTGAGCACTTCTTGTGTTCTTGCCATTGCATAGGTTGCATCGGTTTGAGTTCTCTACGAGGATTCGTTCGAGTGAAAGGTTGAGAAGCTTGTTACTCTTGGGTTCTTGGAGTGCCCTTGAGCTTGTCCTCTTGGGTACTTGGAGTGCCCTAGACGGTTGTTGTTGTCTCGGAGTTTTGGTAGCTCCGGACCTTGTTGCTATCTCGGAGTTTTGGTGGCTCGCGGGATATTGTTGGGAGCCTCCAATTGAGTTGTGGAGATTGCCCCAACCTTGTACGGGATCGGTGACCGCCCTCAAAGGTCCCATAGTGGATCGTGGCACTCCGCATTGGTGGAGGCACGAGGAGAATAAGGTGAGCCATTGGGCGCTTGGAGTCATTGTGACTCCACACCTCTCTAACGGAGATTAGCTTCCATTGGGAAGTGAACTTCGGGATAAATCATCGTCTCCTCGTCTCTCGGTTATTTCTATACCCGAACTCTTTACTTATGCAATTTACTTTGTGATAGCCATCGAGCTTGAAGTAACATATCTTGCTATCACATAGTTGTTTGAATTGTTTAGCATAAGTTGTTGGTGCACATAGGTGAACCTAGTTTGTTTAGGTTTTGGCTTGATAAATTAAACACTAGTTTTATTCCGCATTTATTCAAGCCTTAACCTTAATTATTTTTAAACGCCTATTCACCCCCCCTCTAGGCGACATCCGTGTCCTTTCACTCTTCTCGGCCGGAATGGAACCGGGAGGGTTCCACCTCCGTTTTTGCTGAAGGAGGCGCGGCCAGAGATGGCCTGCACCGAGTGCGCCGTCGAGCTCCTGGCCATTGCCGTGCGAGCCGATCTCCTTCAGGTCGCCTGCTCCCGCTCGCCCAAGCCCTCGAGGTGAGCACCCCTCTGCCCCTCCTCCTTTCCCCTCCGCGAGCAGGGCCACCCAGCGCCCCGCGCACCCCCTGCGCCCTCGCCCGCAGCGAGCAGGTCGCCGTCGATCGTCCTCCCTGTACCGATCGGTAACTGAAACTTGATTCAGTTTCGTCAGGTTAAAGACCCCTCAAAAACCTGCGCATCCTGTATCCATCACAAACGCAACAGCAACCCAACTGGTTAGCCCCTCCCCACGCGCACCCTGGATCCCAGGTTCGAGTCCCCTGTGTAGCAAAATCCACCCTTTTTCGGCCTTTTTTTTTTCTTTTTTCCCGAAATCCAGAAAAACAGATCTGAGGCTTTATTTGTAAAATCCATAACAAATTGAATATTGGTCCAATTTGAATGATTCAAGTTTATGTGGATTCAGAATCTTGTGCTCTATCTATTAGTCACAAAGTTGCAACCTGTTTCTGTAATAAATTTTGCACTAAATAATTAAATACAGAAAATGTAATAAAAATTGGAAAATTTGGGAATTCATAACTTGAGTTTGGTTCACCCAAATTGAGCAAACTTGGGCTCTAAAAATTTTTCTTAACAAACTCTACACAGTGGTATTTTATTTGGTCACAATTGAATTAAATTTGAACATGTTTCCTTCTGTTTACTAAAAAGGGCATAATAAAAATGGTTATGAAAAAATGCATAATAAATTCAATAATGCTCCAAAAATTATGTTCAATAGCTCAAAATGTTCATTGAAACATTTTATACATGTTTTCAACCTTTTCAATACAATTTGTTCACTGTTTTTCCTAATTAAAATTGGAGTAATAATTCAATACTTTAATTACACCTTCTAAATTGCAAAATTCATAACTTGGGCATAGAATTTCCAAATTCAACAAACCAAATATGTTTTCCATTCCATTTTTCATGAACTTTGCAAATATAAACTTTGTGTTCTGTTTTGAACCTTTAAAATTGGTGAAAACAACAAATGCTTGTGTAACTCACTTAAGAAGCCAAATTTCATAACTTAATAAATAAAATTCCAAACTTGGTAAACAACATTTCAAATTGAAGCTAATGTTGTTTTCTTATTGTTTTCATCATCCATGCATCATTCTAATCAACTTTCACATGACGGTTATTTGTAGATCACTTAATTCAAGCTTAGTTCTTGGGCCTTTCTATATGCAGCCCAAATTGCCTATGGGCCCAGTTAAATATGGTTACCATGTCAACTAGCTTACCTTTGATGCATCAATGAAATTGTCATGCATCATCCCATGTTTGTGCATTATGCCATGCTATTGATTGTTGTCTATCTTCGTTGTTTGTTTGCTTCTTCTCGAATAGACGACGACGTTGAGACAGACGAGGTTTACGATACTATTTCAGAGGAGTTAGCTCAGTACCAGGCTACTGAGTTTGCAGGCAAGTATTCACTCACATGAACCATTGTGTCCTTTCCACACTGGATACCGATACTTTCTGTTGTCTAATCTGCTAGCCTTACGAATCGTTGCTTGTGTTCCGATCCTATCACATGTCATCCTGCAGCCATGAATATAGCCTCACCCCCACACCTACAACCCTGTTGTTTGTTAGCCGGTGTCGTAGTACCATGCTTAGGTTTGTTGTGCTCGAGTCTTGTTGTCATTTATCTTATCACCTGTTTAGTTTGATAGATGGGCTTGTTATAATCCATATCATGTTAATGTTTGGGGTAATAATAACTTGATGATAAGGCACCGGCAGGAGGCCTGGGTTAGGGTTTTGAAGCCTGCTAGTGTCGACCCTAAATAGGAAAAGGGTCTTGTCCTCTGATCCATGATGAGCGTGCTCACCGCATCCGGGTGCTCGTATGGAACCCCCCTCGACTTTGACCTGATCCGCAGTTTGTCCGAAGAGCCACACTTAGTTCGGGTGTTCCATTTGCGCATACGCATGAATGGGTCGCGCCCATGGTTGATGATTATGATGATGATGATGATGCATATAGGGCGAGGCCTATGGTGCCGGGGGGTGTGGTTTTCACCCTTGCGTTTAGGTTAGGTCGGACTGGCCGGGACCTTATAGCTCCGTGGCTCATAGGACAGGTTGTAGAGATGGTTCGAGTCGTGTTGAGTCCACCTGAGTTTTAGTTGGTGGCTCGAGTGTGTACGGGTACTGGAGCACACCCTGCAGGGATGAATCTTCTCGAGAAGCCGTGTTGTCCGCGGTTATGTGACGACTTGGTGAAAGTGCTGGCTAACAAGTACTCAGACAACTTACACCTAAGTAATAATAATTTGACTAGTAATAGGTTTATTGACACAATAACCTGAACATTCATTAATCCAACTGTGTGAGTTATTCTCGGATTGCTTCTTTGGATAAGGGGCGAGATCCAGGATGGGTTTGTTTGAGGTTAGTGGTAGTTGGCTCCGATACGCTATCTTATCTCTTTCTTTTAGCCGGATGTTGTAGCGTGTCTCTGTAGTTGGTTAGTGCAACCCGCTGCCGCACCTTTGTATCACCTATCTTCCGTTGAACCCAAAGCATCTGTACTTGGTGTTGTCGGGTACACTTTGGTATCTTGTGCGTCTTGCTTGCCAGTACTCGTCTGTACTGACCCCTTTGGGGCTGCGTGTTCCGCAGACTACGTTTCGAGGATCCCCATGGTGGCTACTACGTGGAGTATGACGAAGCTGTTGACGAGTAGATAGCGGACCCGGGCAGGATCCGAGACTTCGTGGATGGGCTCCGTTCTTTTCGTTTCCGGCCTCTTAGGCCTATTTGGATCTTGTCTGTACTCAGACACTTTGTTTGCTTCCGCTGTGATGTAATGATGACTTGTTGGGACATGTGTCCTCTGTATGACTGTATTTTCTATCTCTGCTCTAGTGAGAGCTTTTGCCACTTATTTCTATTTCTTTGTGTCTTAGAGATTTGTTGTGATATCACTTGTTCAAACGCCGTTGACGTACCATGTGTGTATGTGATGAAGTACGTCAATGGAAGTATTCGGATTTCTATTGGATGGTTTCACAGACGATGAATAGTAGAGGATGGTTGTCACACGTTTACGTGTTGGCCTACTCATATTGAGATGCGGGTGCAGGTAGGCCCCGTAAGCCATTTATCTACTGTTTAGCGGGCCGTGAGTATCCTCTAAAAGTCCGGGTGCGACAGAATACTAGTCTGAAGCAAGAACTTCTACAGCTGAAGGAGGCACAGAAGCATGACAGTGACATGGTTAATATGGTTCGGAAGGAAAGGGAAGAAGAGAGGGAAGCTATGAAAGCTGAAAAGAAGAAGCTGGAGTACATGTTGTTTGACATGGTGAAAGCCAAAGATGTGAACAAGGAGAAACTAAAAAGTATCAGGCTTATCTTTGATGAATGAGATGAATGATGTAAGATGTAGGTGGCAGGTGGTCATATTAGCTCTGTTCTTCTTTGTGTTGAACTCTGTTAGTGATCAATGTCTAAGTTAATTTAGTTGTTGAACAATGTTGTACTGAATCCAAGTGTTGTACTATGTGGTGAACTATGTGAGGGATGAATGTACTATGTTATGATCAATGTACTTTGTTATGATCAAGTTGATGATTTTAGTAAGGTTTAATTTAGTAGTGTTGTTTAAATCAAGTTGATTATTTTAATAGTGTTGTTTAAATCAAATTGATGATTTTAGTAGAGGTGCTTAAATCCATTTGATGATTTTAGTAGAGTGTTTTAAATCAAATCGATGATTTTAATAGTGTTGCTTCAATCAAATTGATGATTTTAGTAGAGTTGTTCAAACCAAGTAGATGATTTTAGTGCCGAGAAATTTAAAATAGTGCCGAGAAACCCCGGGGTTCATCGACAACCCTACAACTAATTTAAAATAGTGCCGAGAAACCCCGGGGTTCATCGACAACCCTACAACTAATTTAAAATAGTGCCGAGAAACCCCGGGGTTCATCGACAACCCTACAACTACTTTAAAATAGTGCCGAGAAACCACGGGGTTCATCGACAACCCTACAACTACTTTAAAATAGTGCCGAGAAACCCCAGGGTTCATCGACAACCCTACAACCTTATAACTACTTTAAAATAGTGCCGAGAAACCCCGGGGTTCATCGACAACCCTACAACTACTTTAAAATAGTGTCGAGAAACCCCGGGGTTCATCGACAACCCTACAACCTTATAACTACTTTAAAATGGCCAATCATGATCTTTCAAAATGATCTGAAAAGTGCTCTCAACATAGATAGTCTGGCATAATCTCAGAGGGCATATTCTTACAATACATAGTCTTAAAGTGATCTAAAAATCCAGAGTCTCACATAGTACTTGATACATAGTCTTAAAGTGATCTAAAAATCCAGAGTCTCACATAGTACTTGATACATAGTCTTGCATAGTACTTGATACATAACAGAATTCAACTTCACAGTTGATCAGTAATTTCCACTAGCAGTAAAATAACCTTTCAATCTGCCAGATAATTTCCTCTTCCTGCCAGACCTGCTACGAGGAGGGGCAACACCTGAAGAACTAGGTGCAGCAGCTGAAGAAGACCTGGGTGCAGAGAAAGCCCTTGCTCCTGGAGCAGCAGCAGTTGAAGATGAACTCCTGGGTGCAGCAGCAGTTGAAGAAGTCCTGGGTGCAGCAGCAGTTGAAGAAGTCCTGGGTGCTGCACCAGTTGAAGAAGACCTGTGTGCAGCACCAGTTGAAGAAGACCTGGGTGCAGCTTCATTTCTTGCTGCTTGCTGCTGTGGAGATGGAGCAGGGGCTTCATTTCTTGCTGCTTGCTGCTGTGGAGTTGAAGGTGGCTGCTGTGGAGTTGGAGCTTGCTGGCCCTCAGCAAGATTGTGTCTGTTTGCCTACAAAGAAAAGAAGGCTATCTGGTTAGTAAAAATCAAGTAATTGTAAAGAAGGCTTGTAGCTATTTAATTACCTGGTGATTGTTCAGTCTAGCTAGCAGGTGTGGCTTCAAAGGGAGATGGCAACTAGGATACTTGTGGCCTTGATGGTTGCAGTTGCTACAGGTGACAGTACCCATCCTTGAGGTATCTCTAGGTGCTGGTACCTCAAACTGACCTTTCCTTCTCTTTGTTTGCTTTCTTCCAGCATGTTCATGAAACACTGGAGGCTCAATATCCTGGGTATCAGTCCTTACCCAATCATCAGGTTTTTTGAAAAAATCATGCACATAGTCCTCTGGATGCTGCTTCAACTTGGTTATTCCTGAGACAGCATGGTTGCAAGGGATCCCTGTTAAATCCCATTTCTTGCAGCCACATGTCTTGGCAATCAAGTTGCCAGCATGAATTCTTGGCCCACTTGTTACTTGCCATAGCCCAATGTCAGAATTCTTTGCTTGGCAGTCCCTAGAAAATTTCTTTGCCTCCTCCAGCTTCTCAGTGTAGAATGGAGTAATTTCCCACCTTGTACTGTCTGTTTTCACTCTAATCCCACTGTACTTCACCATGAGTTTGGTTCTTATCCCATCTATCATTGTTCTTATTGGCTTATTCATGACATCCAATATCATCCTGTTAAATACTTCACTTGGATTGTTGACAACAAGATCAGTCTTGCAGTTGTAATCAAAAGCATGTCTAGCCCATGCTGAAGCTGGAATCTTCACAAGCCAATCATATGCTAGCTCACTCTCATCTCTCAAAGCTGCCATGGAAAGGTCAAAGCCATTTTTTCTATAAGAATAGCTAGCCTTATCTATGAATTTTTTAAGCTCTGGTCCTCTAAATCCAGCTCTTTGAAAGTTAGCATAGATGTGCCTAAGACAAAATCTCTGTGGACTGTTGGGAAAAACCTCACTAACTGCTTTGAGAAGTCCCTTCTGCCTGTCAGAAATGATAGTATAGTATCCCCACTTCCCTGACTCTCCAATGCATTCTCTCAGCTGTGTGAGGAACCAAGCCCAGCTTGCAAAGTCCTCATGGTCTACAACCCCAAATGCAATGGGGAAAATGTTGTTATTCCCATCTCTACCTGTAGCAGCTAAGATTTGTTGTCCAGTGGTGAGTTTGATAAAACAACCATCAACCCCTGTCCAATAGAACATATATAAAGTCAACAAACAACATATGATGGCAACATACAATATATAAATGCACCTATGATGGCAACATACAATATATAAATGCTATGATGGCAACATACAATATATAAATGAACCTATGATGGCAACAAACAATATGAATGCACAATAAAAATATAAAGCCAACATATATAGGCAGACCACATAATGGAATGGAGTGTACCTATAAATGGCCTGCAACCATTAAGAAATCTTTCCTTTGATGCATTTAGACAAAAGAATAATCCATGAAACCTAGGGTTCACACTAGGTTTGTCTATTAGATGCCTTGTTGTCACTATGCACCTACTTCCAGGATTAGTGTCAATCACAGCCTGCAGATAATCTCTCAGCCTCACATACTGTGCCTTTTGGTCACCTAGAACAACCTGGAGTGCCTTCTTCCTAGCTCTATAAGCTTTGCTCTTTGAAATTTCAATTCCATGCTTCTGTTTAGCATTCTCAATTAGAGTGTCAACACATGTGTTAGGATCAGTCCTTAATGCCTGCTCTGCTTCCTTACAGCCCAATCAATTGTGATTTTGGTGTTATCTCCATGAGCAGCACAAGTGTGCACCTGATTAATTTTCCTGATACAGAATGTTCTCTCATGAGCAATAGTTGAAGCTGTCATGAAAAATGGGCAGTCTTTCTCAAGGCAATGCACTATGATTCTGTCAGGTGCATTTCTGTGATAATGATAATTCCTCAGCTGAGCTATGTGAAATGATCTCAGAGCTCTCCTAAACTGATTAACATCAGTGAAGCATAATTTCAGCCCCATTTGCTCATGTGGGTTGGCTCTATTCTCATCATACCAAACCCTTTTCTTTGGCTTCTTAAGTCTTCTTTTCCTTCCACTAACCAGTGCAAACATATTCTCATGGCCATCATCATCACTATCACCAATGTCACCTGGGCTCATTGCCTCATCACAGGAAGGAATAAAATAATATGGCTCATCAACAACTGTCTCATGATGTGCTCTAGAGGTAGGGCCTACTTTAACTGGTTTGCTTGTTTGTGCAAAATATTCAGCTTCTCTTGTTTCTTCAGGCTCTGAATCATCTGTGGGTTCATACATCTCCTCAATATCTATATCCCCTTCTTATATGGATCTTCCCTTTGCTTCTTCTGTTTTGCAAGCTTATCAAGTATCTCCTGGTCCTCCTTACTAATACCTGAGTGCATCTTCTCCTTCTGTAACTTCTGTACCATCTCAAGCTCCTCTTGTACACTTTTGTTGTGCTCTTCAGGTCTGTATTCACCCATGTCAAAATAAAAATCACTGTCTGATGAATTTTCTGCCCCAAGTTCCTCTACATCTACTTGCACCTCCATAACATTTTTCCCCTTATCTGTCATGTTTGAGCTCTGTTGTGTGCCAAGGTATAACACATCAGAATAGTCCACAGCTACTGGAAAAAGTGCATCATCATCTGAAATGTAAGTAATTCCATTACTGTCAACTGCCATAACAACTGGCTCTGTTAGCTGAACCTGCTCTTCCCTGTCTAGCACATTCAGATGTGGAGGAGCTGTTGCATTCTTTCTAATTACAGTTAACTGAAGAACCTTCTTTCTCTCATATTTCAGAAGCATTTCTTCCACCTTTTCCATACTGTCAACACAGCCCATTCCTGCCATGCCTTTCCCCTGCTCTCTAACATAATAAATCGAGTCTGTCATTGAGTAACCATGGACTTCAATGAGAGCAAACAAATTACAGACAGTAATATCAGATCTGCCCAATGTCCTCTCGAGATTATCCTCTTCATCAAAATGAAATCTAATTTCCCAGATTTTCATCATCAAAACTACAATATAGAGCAGTTTGTATGTCACTAAATTGGCCTAAAATCCCCTAATTATCAGATCTAGGTGAGAAATCAAGAACTGACAGAGGGGAGCGAACTAACAGAGGGGAAAACTTACTCCACGCCGCCTAATGAAGATGTCCACTGATGGCTTGTCTTAGACGGTGAGGAGTGCACCGCCTTCGCCATTGCTGCGGCCGCACGAAGCACCGGCGACACGGTCCGCGTGCTCGAGATCCCGGAGCTGGCGGAACACGCAGCACCGAGCACGCCTACGCGAGGTCCGCCGCGTATAGGCTCGCCGCCGGGAGGGTCGTAGCCGGGAGGGTCGCCGCCGGGAGGGTCGTCGCCGGGAGGGTCACCGCTGCTGTTCGCCGCCGCCATCGACATCGCAAGAGGAGAGGACAGAGCGCGCGCGCGAGAGTGAAGTGACCTAACCGCTGCCCACCTACCGTATTCAGACAGCCCGCGCGTGGGCCCCAGCGTACAAAATACGGGACGTACCGCCGCGCCCTGTCCGCTTTGCCACGTCACCAAGTTTGGGTGGGTCCCGCTGTCAGTTTTACACTCAATTCGCTGTCCGAGCTCGTTTTG
Source organism: Alopecurus myosuroides (assembly GCA_028641055.1). Classification (NCBI taxonomy): domain Eukaryota; kingdom Viridiplantae; phylum Streptophyta; class Magnoliopsida; order Poales; family Poaceae; genus Alopecurus; species Alopecurus myosuroides. The sequence continues at coordinate 187 of JAPCYS010001104.1, read as the reverse complement.
TGCGATTTGAGAAAACATTAGCGTAGACCGGTAGATTTGTGTCCGAAAAACGTAAAGTGGTAGCATTCGGTACATTTGGCCACAAAAGTGGTAGTTTTATGCTATTATCTCTATCTAAACACTAAAATATGTCTAGATACATCCATATATAGACAAATAGAAGTCATCTATTGTTGAACGGAGGGAG